>JAFLJL010017432.1:41666-49166 GCA_018398815.1 Conus ventricosus | reverse complement strand
AGAGCTTTTTTACGTGTGAGGTTTTTTTATTGAACGTGGTGCGACCAAAATCTTTTGAGAAGTGTGTGTGTGTGTTGTGTGTGGTGTGTGTGTGGTGTGTTTTCAGTTTTTTTTAATAAAGGATTACCCAGAAAACGGGACTGAAGATTTTTTTCCATGATTACGAAAGTGCCGAAAATGACCCTGGTAAATATGGGGAAATCTCATTTTTGATATAAGCGCAAATTGAAAGATCCATCTTTGAAAACGATTACAAAAAGGATGGTCAATTAATTTTATGGTGAGTATCAAGCGGGTTTTTAAAAAGAATCTTTCCCATGTTTATATGTTTTCTCTTTTGGCTCTCGTTAAAACGCGTTTTCGTGAAATCGAAGTTTGAAACTTTTTTTGTTTTTCGAGAAAGGTTTGACTCCGTTTCTAGAAAATTATTGGCCAGTACTGAAAAAGAAGGGTATAGTGGCAAATTATATCAGTGTTTAAAGCATGTACACGGGTTTAAAAGAAAGAGTCGAGAGGTAGCAAACTTACTGCCATTTTTATGTAACAGGGTTGAAAAGCAAGTGGTGTTGTACCCCTTTCTTTTCTCATTGTTTAAAAATGAACTATTTTTGAAATTATAGCAAACGGAAGACACTTTCCCGATTTTATTGAATATTCATCTTGTTACTAGCTGTGATTTGTTTTATTTCTGAGAGCCAAAGGGCCTCCAGCCCAGTTAAACAATTGTGTCAAACAGCCTCTAACTTACCTAAAGGAGTATGAAAAAGATTTATGTTGTGGTTTTTTAAAAAAGGGGTTTTTGGCAGAAAGCAAAAGTGGTTTTTCAAGGGAAGAGATGGCTTTTGAAAATTGTAAAAAATCCCTTGGCTCTATTTCTCTACAGGCCTAAGCTTTCAGTGCTTGTCAGGACCCTAACAAGCAGGCAAAAAAATCCTTTTTGTGTATTTGGAAGAAAAAAAATTAAACATGTAAAAAATAACCCCTTTCCAGTGTTTCAAAAAACCCGATCCCCATGTTAAACAGTTGCAAAATATGGTTTGGATTTGGGGCTTAGATAAATCTGTATTATGGGGGGGAAAAAAATTCCTTCATTGTCTTAAAAAAATTTTTGGGGGGTTTCATATGAAAAACCCGAAGGAAGTGTTTATGGGGAAACACACGTTTCCTTTTAATTAAATTCATTTTTTACTGTGTTTTTAAAATTTGGCGAGGGTGGTACAAAGGGTGACAATAGTTTTCCATTAAAAGCATTAATTGCTCTTGGTTTGGAATGGTGGAAAAAAAAGTCGTGGGTTCAGATGTTCGTATTTTTTTTTTTTCAAAGGTTTTTTAGTTGTCTGGATGTGTCGGGGGCTTGGGAAATGTAAATGCTTTTCTGAAACAATTTGGGCCCAAGACTAATTGATAACCGTGGCAAAATTGCATAAAAATACCCAGAACGTGGGGATATTTTTTTTACGAACTTTTAAGAATCTTCTGGTTTGTGAATAATATCTTCACAAATTTTGAAGGCTTTTAAAAAGTTCCCAAACAAGATAAAGGTTAGGAATTCAGACATAAAGCGCCCAGTCCGATATGAAAATACTAAAACCAATGATAGATATACCCTTTATGCAAAAGCGCGAATGAAGACAAAGACTTTTTCCCCTTGTTATCCGCCCGAAAGTTTTAAGGTATGAAAACATTCCTGGGAAAATTTCCCTTGAAAAAACCAGTTTTTTCCTTGCTGCTTTGCTCTGGCTGTAAAAAAAGGAAAGAAGTACGAGGGCCATGATTTACTTTATAAAAGGGCCCTGAAAAAGGTGAAAATTTTGGTCGGTTAAAAGGAAAAAACTCTAGTATCTTTTTGGTTACTTTTGTGTTTATGTTGACAACTATGATAGCTCCCTTTCCCTTAGTTTTCTTTTTTGGTATTTTTTATTGTTCCCTCGCAGGGGCCCATGGCCATATGATTAAATTTCGGTTTTTCGTTCGTTTTTTCTTTCTCTTTCTCTCTCTCGCTCTCTTCTCTCTCTCTCTCTCTCTCTCTCTCTCTCTCTTCTCTCTCTTCTCTCTCTCTCTCTTTAATTCCCAAAGGAAATGAGATAGAAAAGCGTAACAATCGATAACACACAGATAGCTCGAAGCAGAAGCAAATGCAATAAAACAAGATTCAACAAACCCCTAAAAAATAAGACAAACAAAAACGCGATCCTTACACAGACACGATACCCCCTTCTATATCAGCCCCTCTAAAGATAAACGTAAACAGGAAAAGGCTGAGGACGAAAAACGCGCAAAAATTTCCCTTTTTTTTTAACGCATCAGCATGCAGTCTTTCCCCCCCAACCCGGGATGCCGCCCCTCAAGACATCGTCACGCTCAACGTTGTTTTGTCCACCCGTTTCCCCTCCTTCCTCTCTGTTCCCCCTGCCCCCCCTCCCCTTTTTCCTCCCACCAACACACACCACCACACCACACACAACCACCACACAACACACACACACCACACCACCACACACACACACACACACAACCACCACACCTTTCCATGAGGGACACTTACAAAAAATCGATGAACTCTCTTGTTGTAATTTAAAAATTAAATTTCCCGCAGCTTTTTAAAAAAGGGGTTGGGGAAGGAAAGAAAAAAAAAGAAAAAGGGAAAAAAAAAAGGGGGGAAAAAAAAGAAGAAAGAAGAGAAAGAGAGAGAAGAATAGAACTGACACACGAAAACGAGGTTACAATGGAACACTTACTATTGTTCCGCACTTACTAAACCCCAAAACTTTGTAAATGCATTGTATCGATTATAACCACATTTCTAAAAACGTGTTTAAATACGTTGGAAGGTACGCTATTTGTTGAGTTACAAACCAGCTTCGAATGGAATTAATTGCTAGAGAAGCTTTTCCCAATTTTCCCATTCCCTTGAAATGCATTTCCCGTTCCCCCCGCCCCTTCTTCTTTCCTCTCCTCCCTCTCTCTCCTCTCTCTCTCTCTCTCTCTTTTCTCTTCTCTCTCTTCTTCTCTCTCTCTGTTTTCCTCTTTTCTCTATCCTCATTCTTCACACACACAATTCCCAACGCACGCAACACCCCACGCACCCCGCACGCAGCACGCCCCCGCACCCCGGGACGCACACACACACCAAACACACACCACCCCCAACGCGCGCGCGCGCGCGCGCCCCACGCGCGGCCCCCCCGTGAGCACACACCCCACACACACACACACACACAACACACCACCCAAGCACGCACGACGACCCCCGCACGCAACCACAAAACCCCAAAACCACCACCCACACCAACACACACCAAACACACACACACACACCACAACACGCCGATTTTCGACTGCGGTCGACTTTGCAGGAATGTCTCCAAGGTCATCTGTCAGGTTTTTCGTCAAGGGTCATTTATCAGGTTTCAATCATCATTCACGTCCGTGTAGTCTTGTTTGAAGTTTTGATTATTATGTCATCTTTTCGGTTTGTTTTTGTCCTTTTTGTTAGTTCTTAATCTTTCTGTTCACTCCCTTTTCTTTTAAAAACCCCCCGTTCGTTCTAGTTACTGCCCCGATCTTTGGGTGCTTTCCCTGATCTTTTGTCCCTTCCCTGTCTTTTGGTTACTTCCTAATCTTTCGGTACTTCCCGGATCTTTCGGGGAAATTCCCGATCTTTCTGGTTTTTCCCTGATCTTTTTTGATCCCCCCCTGATCTTTTGGTTACTTCCCGTTTTTGATCCCTTCCTGATCTTTTTTTGGGTTCTTCCTTGATTTTTTGGTACTTTCCCGATTTTTCTGGGGCACTTCCCTGTTTTTTTGTTCCTTTCTTATGTTTGGTTATTCCGATCTTTCTGGTTACTTCCCCCTCTTTCTGGTTTTCTTTCCCCCATCTTTTTTGGTTACTTCCGATCTTTGTGGTCCCTTTTCTGTCCTTTCTGGTTACGTCCCCGTCTTTTGGTTACTTCCCTGTCTTTTGGGCTTCCTGGTTTTTGACCCTTCCCCGCCTTTCTGCTCAGTCCCTGAAAGTCCTTTTTAAACTTTCGTTTTTGGTTTTGTCTTCCCTTGAATTGCTCATTCCCCGTTTTTTGGGTTTACTTCTTCGATTTTTGTACATTTCCCCCCGGTTCCCGATAACTTTGTTAGTTTTCTGATCACTACTTCCTGATCTTTCCCCTAATTCCCTAGTCTTTCTGGTCATTTCCTGATGTTTTTTGGTAATTTGCCATTTACCCAAATTCCCCCAATCTGTTGGGCGCTTCCCTTTATCTTTTGTTTACTTTAGTATCGTTCTGAAACTCCCCCAACGTTGCCGTGATCTTTCTACTCTTTTTGTTATTGTTTGGTAACTTCCCAACCTTGCCTGATCTTTCTACTCATTTTTATTGTTTGGGGAACTTTCCCCCCATTGCCGTGATCTTTCAGCATTTGTTTTGGTTTTGGCAATTCCAACCCTTGCCCGGGTTTTTAGTCCTTTCCCTCGAAAAATTTGTTTGATCTTTTTTGAAATCTATTTATTACAGTTTCCTTGGCTATTGTTTCATGAAAATAACGCCTTTCTGGGAAAACAAAAAAACATCAGGGGAGATAAAAGCCTCTTTTCCTGGGAATAGAGTCACGTTTTTCACACTTTTTAGAATGAAAGAGATTAGGAGTAAAAAACCGATAACAAACGCTCGCGAGGAAAATATTGGGATAACGACTGTCTGCATTATTAAGGGCTACTTATTTTCGACATTTTCCTTTTTTGGATGATCTGTTAGGTGCCAAACGGCCCCGATGGTTTTGGTTGTGCGAAAAGGAGGGCATCGTTATGAAAAAAGCGGGGGCCCTGCTGAACATTTATCTAAACAGTTCCTCCTTGCGAATTCATGCCCTTTTTCAATTCAAATCGCATAGCTTTTAAGGGGATCGTGGGGCCAGCCCCCTGGGAAGTGGTTAGGTCGCGGACCCTGGCTGGGAGTCGTGGATTCGATTCCCATCGGCCTTGTGGGATTTTTTGAGACTGTACAACCCCGGTTAGTTTATTTAAAAGGGTAAGTTGGGAAAACTGGGACCACCGTCGGTTTTATAACTTAATGTGCGTCCCTAGAAGTGTTGCCAAATTTCCGGACCCAACATGCAGGTTCGTTCTTTCGGGCCCGGGGTTGAATAGGTATGTAATGAAATTAGTGTAGGTACAGCCCTGAAAACAGTCTAGAGACCGGGTTTAAAACCGTATATCATTTCATTCCTTATTCTTTCGACCGCAATTAGAAGAAGATCTCTCAAATTTTGTCGCCTTCCCGCTTTAGTGGCCTCAGTTTCGATGTCCCTTCCCCGTCTATGGCGTTTTGTTTGATTCGGTATTCGCGGTCACCGGTATTTGCGAGTTCCATTGGGGGCTGCGTTGGACGGGGGTTGTGGCTCCCTTCAGAGGGGAGAGCTCATCATGCGGCTCCCCAAAATAAGCAATTATTGTTCAAAAGGGGGCTTAGTAGGGGTGTTTGCGTATTTTGGATCAGAACAGGCGCATGAAAACCACAGAGTGATCAGCCCCCAGTGCGTGTTCCCCCGGTGGATTGCCTCTTGATTACTTAAAATTGATGCTCCTGTGAACTGCCGGTTTCCCCGGGGCTTCGGCGGGGTGGCGGGTGTGGCTGTGGACGGGTGCTGAATGAGCGGGGTGGATGCAGTGCCCTTAAGGTGGCACGAAGTAAAAAAAAAATTTTAAATTTTTTTTAAAAAAATTTAAAAAAAAAAGAAGAAAAAAAAAACCATAAAAAGGGTTTCCCGTGATGGCTTTTGAGTCGTTCTGCGACCGCAAAAAGAAATCAGGAAACCTCGGCACCGTGTACTATTGTTTATATTTAGGACCACCCCTCGTCGTTTTAAGCCCGTGTTCCCTTTTATCCAGCGGCTGAATCATTTTAGAATTTCAGGATTGAATTTTCTCCTCTTTTTCCCGTTTGGCTGGCCCTTTTCTTAAAGGCATTATTAGAGATTTTTGGCATTAAGGAGATCCCATTTTCACAATGTCACGCATGCATGTGCAAAGGGGCCCCGTTCTAACAAAATCACAAAGCCGCGGGGGCGCGCGCGCAAGCCGCACGCACGCACGCAGGCACGCCGCACGACGCACACACACAAACACCACAACACACCAACAACACACCCACACACACACCCACATGCGCGCGCATGAACACTCACGCACGCCGCACGCCCAACACAACACAGCACAACACAACAACACAACACACCACACACACACCACACACCAACACAAAAACCCCACCACAACACACACAACAACGTGTGCAACATTTTTGTTTTTTTAAAAAATTGTACCCGGGTTGCAAAGAGAAAATTTGCAACGGTTTTTAAAAGCAGTAAGCAGCAGCGATTAAATGTGTTCCACCCCCTGTGGTTTGCCCCTGATAGGCTTGAGTTGAAAGCAGTATTAATTGCATTACTGGACCTTACACACTCACGTCGAGGACAATGGATTTGGGAAAGGCTGAAACCCTTTCGGGGAAAAGGATCTAAAGGGTCGGTCCGCCGCTACTTTGCATCAAACAATACCCGTAGAACATGCGGATGGAAATTCTCTCTCGTAAAAGGGCTCACTTCTATGCATTCGTTTTTTGTGACCTCGTGCAAGTGTACGATGATGCGTTAAAAAGGAAATTATGAACTGAGATAGTAGGTTATGCCATGAAGAGAGAGAGAGGAGAGAGAGAGAGAGAGAGAGAGAGAGAGAGAGAGAGAGAGAGAGAGAGAGAGAGAGGCAGACAGACAGAGACAGACAGAGAGAAGAGAGAGAGAGAGAGAGAGGAGAGAGAGAGAGGGAGACAGACAGAGACAGACAGAGAGAGAGAGAGAGAGAGAGAGAGAGAGAGGCAGACAGACAGAGACAGACAGAGAGAGAGAGAGAGAGAGAGAGGCAGACATACAGCAGAACAGACAGAAGAGAGAGGAGAGAGAGAGAGAGAGAGAGAGAGAGAGAGAGGAGAGGAGAGAGAGAGAGAGAGAGAGAGTGAGAGAGAGAGAGAGACAGACAGACAGACAGACAAACAAACAGGCAGAGAGAGAGAGAGAGAGAGAGAGAGAGAGAGAGAGAGAGAGAGAGAGAGAGAGAGACAGAGACAGAGACAGAGACAGAGAGGGGGGGGGGGGGGGGGAGAAAGAGAGAACAGAATATAAAATCGACAGCCAAACACCTCAATTTCACAGTTTCGTATGTGTATTTTGTTTGTTTGTTTGTTTGTCTGGTTGTTTGTTTGTTTGCTTTTAAGCATTATTATGACACAAAAAAGTACGTGATCCGTATTAAAGTGACTTGGACCGGTTTCATGATAGTTATTGAATCAACTTTTTGGTAAGGCTGATATGCAAAAATTGCAAGACGAACAATCGATACGCACTCATTGAGTTTCACTCCTGGGTCTGTCTTTTTTTTTTCTCTCGCTTTCTGCTCCTAAGACATTTATTTTTGAAGGATCTTTCACATCACATCAAAACTATTTCTCTGTC
>JAFLJL010017432.1:22500-30000 GCA_018398815.1 Conus ventricosus | reverse complement strand
GTTACCCCCTTGTAGAATTCATACCTTTGTCAATTCAAATCAGTCATAGGATTAAGGTTATAAGTGGGACCAGCCTCCCTGGCGAAGTGGTTAGCGTCGCGGACCTGGCTGGATGTCGTGGATTCGATTCCATCAGAGCATTGTTGGATTTCTCTGACCTGGCCTGCTCCTACCAGAGTTGAGTTTATTTAACGGGCTAAGTTGGGAAGACTGGGACCACACAGTCGAGTTTCATCAACTTAATGGATGCGTCTCTAGGAGTTTTGCTCAAATTTCCTGACCAACACTGCAGGTGTCTGTATCTTTCGGGCCTGGTTGACACTAGGATATATAATAAATTAGTGTAGCGTACAGCCCTGACATACAGTCTAGAGACCGGAATTTAAATCCGTAGCATATCTTCATCATCCTTATTCTTATCGACCAGCATTAGAAGAAGATCTCTCAATTTTGTCACCCTTCCTACTCTCATAGTGACCTCAATTTCGATGTCCTCTCCACGTCTATGGCGTTAGTTTGATTCCGGTATTTCGCGGTCACCGGTATTCGCGAGTCCATGGGGGCTGTCGTTGGACGGACGTAGTGCTCCCTTCAGAGGGAGAGCTCACTCATGACGGCTCCGCAACTAAACAATTATTGTCATCAATAGGGGGCTTAGTAGTTGGTGTTCTGCGTATTTTGGATCAGAACAGGCGCCACTGAATACCACAGAAGTGACTCAGCCGCAGTGCAGTGTCTCCTCCGGTGGGTTGCCTCTTGATTACTTAACATGACTGCTCCCTGTGAACTGCCGGTGCCGGGGCTTCGGCGGGCTGGGCCGGGCTGTGGCTGTGGACAGGGTGTCTGAATGAGCGGCGTGGATGCATTGCCATTAAGGTGGCACAGAAGATTTTAAAAAAGTTAATTTTTTTTAAAAATTAAAAAAAAACAGAAGAAAAAAAACCCATAAAGGTTACCAGTGATGGCTCTTTGAAGTCGTTCTGCGACCGCAACAAGAAACCAGAAAGCGCTCGAGCACCGTGATCACTATTAGTTGATATTTAGGACCGCCGTCGTCGTTTTAAGCCAGTGTTCCTTTGATCCAGTCTGGTTGAATCATTTCAGAATTTAAGGTGTCTGAATTACTCTCGCTCTTTTCCTGTTTGGTGGCCTTTACTTAATGGCATTATTAGAGACTTTTTGTCATGAAAGAGAGATCCCCATTTTTCACAATGTCACGCATGCATGTGCAAAGAGCTCGTTCTAACAATATCACAAACGCCCGCCCGCGCGCGTGCACACACACACACACACACACACACACACACCACACACACACACACACACACACACCACACACACAACACAAACACACACACACATACACACACACGCGCGCGCGCGCGCGCACACACGCACGCACGCACGCACGCACGCACGCACGCACGCACGCACACACACACACACACACACACACACACACACACAACACACACACACACACACACACACGCGAGTTCGACATGCTGGTCGTCACTTTGCAGAGAACTGTCTCCACAGTGTCACTCTGTCAGGGTTTTTCAGATCGATCGTCATTTCATCAGGTTTCCAATCATCATTCACTGTCCAGTGTAAGTCTTGTTTGAACTGTCTTCTGATTACTTCTGTCATCTCTCTGGTTATGTTTCTGCCTTTGTGTTCAGTTCTCTAATCTTTCTGTTCACCTCCTTGATCTCTCTAATAACCTCACGTATCGTTCTAGTTGCTGCCCTGATCTTTCGGGTCGCTTCCCTGATCTTTCGGTTATTCCCTAATCTTTCTGGATACTTCCCGGATCTTTCGGGATACATTCCTGATCTTTCTGGTTACTTCCCTGATCTTTCTGATCCCTTCCCTGACTTTCTGGTCACTTCCTTGATCTTTCTGATCCTTCCTGATTTTTCTGGTCACTTTCCCGATCGTTCTGGTTACTTCCCCGATCTTTCTGGTTACTTCCCTGATCTTTCTGGTTACTTCCCGATCTTTTCTGCTTACTTCCCTGATCTTTCTGGTTACTTTCCCGATCTTTCTGGTTACTTCCCTGATCTTTCTGGTCCCTTTCTGACCTTTCTGGTTACTTCCCTGATCTTTCTGGTTACTTCCCTGTCTTTCTGGTCGCTTCCCTGATCTTTCTGACCCCTTCCCTGACCTTTCTGCGCACGTCCTGAACGTCCTTATAATCTAGCGTTTTTGGTTTGTCTTTCCCTTGATTCTACAGCTCACTTCCATGATCTTTTGGTTCACTTCTTCGATTTCTCTGTACATTTCCCTGAGCTTCCTGATAACTTTCTTATGTTTTCTGATCACTACTTTCCTGATCTTTCCTGCTAACTTCCCTAGTCTTTCTGGTCATTTCCATGATCTTTTGGTAATTTGTCTCATTTACCAACTTCCCAAGTCTGTCTGGTCGCTTCCTTGATCTTTCTGTTTCCTTCTATTATCGTTCTGGAACTTCCCCAACCATTGCCGTGATCTTTCTAGTCACTTCGTTATTGTTCTGGCAACTTCCCCAACCGTTGCCGTAATCTTTCTAGTCACTTCCGTTATTGCTCTGGCAACTTCCCCAACCGTTGCCGTGATCTTTCTACTCACTTCTGTTATTGTTCTGGCAACTTCCCCAACCGTTGCCGTGATCTTTCTAGTCACTTCGGTTATTGTTCTGGCAACTTCCCCAACCGTTGCCGTGATCTTTCTAGTCACTTCGGTTATTGTTCTGGCAACTTCCCCAACCGTTGCCGTGATCTTTCTACTCACATCGGTTATTGTTCTGGCAACTTCCCCAGCCGTTGCCGTGATCCTTCTACTCACTTCTGTCATTGTTCTGGCAACTTCCCCAACCATTGCCGTGATCTTTCTACTTACTTCGGTTATTGTTCTGGCAACTTCCCCAACCATTGCCGTGATCTTTCTAGTCACTTTCCCGATCCAAACATTTGTTCTTGATCTTCTTTTGAAACCTATTGATTACAGTTTCCCTGTGCATAGTGTTTCATGAACATAACGCCTGTTCTGGAGAAAAAAAAACACATCAGGGGAGATAACGCCTCTCTTTCCAATGGGAATAGAGTTACGTTTGTCACACTTTATAGATGAATGAAAGAGATTTAGAGAGTCAAACATCCGATATCAACCGCTCGCGAGGAAAAATATCGGGATAACGACTGTCTGCATTATTAAGGAGCATACTTATTTTCGACATTTTCTCTTTTTGGATGATCTGTTAGGCTGACCAAACGGCCCAGACTGGTTAGGTTGTGCGAACCAGAGGCATCTGTCTCATGAAAACAGCGGGGACACTCTAGCTGAACACTTTATCTAACACAAGTTACCTCCCTTGCAGAATTCATGCCTTTGTCAATTCAAATCAGTCACAGGATTAAGGCTATCAGTGGGACCAGCCTCCCTGGCGAAGTGGTTAGCGTCGCGGACCCTTGCTGGGATGTCGTGGATTCGATTCCCATCAGAGCATTGTGGGATTTTTCTGACCTGACCTGCTCCTACCCAGAGTTGAGTTTATTTAACGGGCTAAGTTGGGAAGACTGGGACCACACAGTCGAGTTTCATCAACTTAATGGATGCGTCTCTAGGAGTGTTGCTCAAATTTCCTGACCAACACTGCAGGTGTCTGTATCTTTCGGGCCTGGTTGACACTAGGATATATAATGAAATTAGTGTAGCGTACAGCCCTGACATACAGTCTAGAGACCGGAATTTAAATCCGTAGCATCATCTTCATCATCCTTATTCTTATCGACCAGCATTAGAAGAAGATCTCTCAAATTTTGTCGCCCTTCCTACTCTCATAGTGACCTCAGTTTCGATGTCCTCTCCACGTCTATGGCGTTAGTTTGATTCCGGTATTCGCGGTCACGGTATTCGCGAGTCCATGGGGGCTGTCGTTGGACGGACGTAGTGGCTCCCTTCAGAGGGAGAGCTCACTCATGACGGCTCCGCAACTAAACAATTATTGTCATCAATAGGGGGCTTAGTAGGTGGTGTTCTGCGTATTTTGGATCAGAACAGGCGCCACTGAATACCACAGAAGTGACTCAGCAGCAGTGCAGTGTCTCCTCCGGTGGGTTGCCTCTTGATTACTTAACATTGACTGCTCCCTGTGAACTGCCGGTGCCGGGGCTTCGGCGGGCTGGGCCGGGCTGTGGCTGTGGACAGGGTGTCTGAATGAGCGGCGTGGATGCATTGCCATTAAGGTGGCACAGAAGATTTAAAAAAAAGTTTTTTTTTTTTTTTAAATTAAAAAAAACAGAAGAAAAAAAAACCCATAAAGGTTACCAGTGATGGCTCTTTGAAGTCGTTCTGCGACCCGCAACAAGAAACCCAGAAAGCGCTCGAGCACCGTGATCACTATTAGTTGATATTTAGGACCGCCGTCGTCGTTTTAAGCCAGTGTTCCTTTGATCCAGTCTGGTTGAATCATTTCAGAAATTTAAGGTGTCTGAATTACTCTCGCTCTTTTCCTGTTTGGCTGGCCTTTACTTAATGGCATTATTAGAGACTTTTTGTCATCAAAGAGAGATCCCCATTTTTCACAATGTCACGCATGCATGTGCAAAGAGCCTCGTTCTAACAATATCACAAACGCCCGCGCGCGTGCACAACACACACACACACACACACACACAACACACACACACACACACACACACACGCGCGCGCGCGCGCGCGCGCACACGCACGCACGCACGCACGCACGCACGCACGCACGCACGCACACACACACACACACACACACACACACACACACACACACACACACACACACACACACACACACACACCACACACACACGAGTTCGACATGCTGGTCGTCACTTTGCAGAGAACTGTCTCCACAGTGTCACTCTGTCAGGGTTTTTCAGATCGATCGTCATTTCATCAGGTTTCCAATCATCATTCACTGTCCAGTGTAGTCTTGTTTGAACTGTCTTCTGATTACTTCTGTCATCTCTCTGGTTATGCTTCTGCCCTTTGTGTTCAGTTCTCTAATCTTTCTGTTCACCTCCTTGATCTCTCTAATAACCTCACGTATCGTTCTAGTTGCTGCCCTGATCTTTCGGGTCGCTTCCCTGATCTTTCTGGTTACTTCCCTAATCTTTCTGGATACTTCCCGGATCATTCGGGATACATTCCTGATCTTTCTGGTTACTTCCCTGATCTTTCTGATCCCTTCCCTGATCTTTCTGGTCACTTCCTTGATCTTTCTGATCCCTTCCCTGATTTTTCTGGTCACTTTCCTGATCGTTCTGGTTACTTCCCCGATATTTCTGGTTACTTCCCTGATCTTTCTGGTTACTTCCCCGATCTTTCTGCTTACTTCCCTGATCTTTCTGGTTACTTTCCCGATCTTTCTGGTTACTTCCCTGATCTTTCTGGTCCCTTTTCTGACCTTTCTGGTTACTTCCCTGATCTTTCTGGTTACTTCCCTGTCTTTCTGGTCGCTTCCCTGATCTTTCTGACCCCTTCCCTGACCTTTTCTGCGCACGTCCCTGAACGTCCTTATAATCTAGCGTTTTTGGTTTTTCTTTCCCTTGATTCTACAGCTCACTTCCATGATCTTTTGGTTCACTTCTTCGATTTCTCTGTACATTTCCCTGAGCTTCCTGATAACTTTCTTATGTTTTCTGATCACTACTTTCCTGATCTTTCCTGCTAACTTCCCTAGTCTTTCTGGTCATTTCCATGATCTTTCTGGTAGCTTGCCTCATTTACCAGCTTCCCAAATCTGTCTGGTTTCTTCCTTGATCTTTCTGTTTACTTCTAGTATCGTTCTGGCAACTTCCCCAACCATTGCCGTGATCTTTCACTCACTTCGGTTATTGTTCTGGCAACTTCCCCAACCGTTGCCGTGATCTTTCTACTCACTTCGGTTATTGTTCTGGCAACTTCCCAACCGTTGCCGTGATCTTTCTAGCCACTTCTGTTATTATTCTGGCAACTTCCCCAACCATTGCCGAGATCTTTCTAGTCACTTTCCCGATCGAAACATTTGTTCTTGATCTTCTTTTGAAATCTATTGATTACAGTTTCCCTGTGCATATTGTTTCATGAACATAACGCCTGTTCTGGAGAAAAAAAAAAAAAACACATCAGGGGAGATAAACGCCTCTCTTTCCAATGGGAATAGAGTTACGTTTTTCACACTTTATAGATGAATGAAAGAGATTTAGAGAGTCAAACATCCGATATCAAGCGTTCGCGAGGAAATAATATCGGGATAACGACTGTCTGCATTATTAAGGAGCATACTTATTTTCGACATTTTCTCTTTTTAAATGACCTGTTAGGCTGATCAAACGGCCCAGACTGGTTAGGTTGTGCGAACCGGAGGCATCTGTCTCATGAAAACAGCGGGGGCACTCTAGCTGAACACTTTATCTAACACAAGTTACCTCCCTTGCAGAATTCATGCCTTTGTCAATTCAAATCAGTCATAGGATTAAGGTTATCAGTGGGACCAGCCTTCCTGGCGAAGTGGTTAGCGTCGCGGACCCTGGCTGGGATGTCGTGGATTCGATTCCCATCAGAGCATTGTGGGATTTTTCTGACCTGACCTGCTCCTACCCAGAGTTGAGTTTATTTAACGGGCTAAGTTGGGAAGACTGGGACCACACAGTCGAGTTTCATCAACGTAATGGATGCGTCTCTAGGAGTGTTGCTCAAATTTCCTGACCAACACTGCAGGTGTCTGTATCTTTCGGGCCTGGTTGACACTAGGATATATAATGAAATTAGTGTAGCGTACAGCCCTGACATACAGTCTAGAGACCGGAATTTAAATCCGTAGCATCATCTTCATCATCCTTATTCTTATCGACCAGCAATTAGAAGAAGATCTCTCAAATTTTGTCGGCCTTCCTGCTCTCATAGTGACCTCAGTTTCGATGTCCTCTCCACGTCTATGGCGTTAGTTTGATTCCGGTATTCGCGGTCACCGGTATTCGCGAGTTCATGGGGGCTGTCGTTGGACGGACGTGGTGGCGCCCTACAGAGGGAGAGCCCACTCATGACGACTTCGCGATCACGCAATTATTGTCATCACTAGGGGGCTTAGTAGGTGGTGTCCTGCGTATTTTGGATCAGAACAGGCGCCACTGAATACCACAGAAGTGACTCAGCCGCAGTGCCGTGTCTCCTCCGGTGGGTTGCCTCTTGATTACTTAACATTGACTGCTCCCTGTGAACTGCCGGTGCCGGGGCTTCGGCGGGCTGGGCCGGGCTGTGGCTGTGGACAGGGTGTCTGAATGAGCGGCGTGGATGCAGTGCCATTAAGGTGGCACAGAAGATAAAAAAAAGTTTAAAAATTTAAAAAAAAAAAAAAAAACAGAAGAAAAAAAAAAAACCCATAAAGGTTACCAGTGATGGCTCTTTGAAGTCGTTCTGCGACCCGCAACAAGAAACCCAGAAAGCGCTCGAGCACCGTGATCACTATTAGTTGATATTTAGGACCGCCGTCGTCGTTTTAAG
>JAFLJL010017432.1:17500-20000 GCA_018398815.1 Conus ventricosus | reverse complement strand
ATGTTAAACTGGATTTGAATAAGTCAATTCTAGGAACAGGGACATGAAGTTTGGGTAGAGTCCTTGAGGAATTTATTGAGAATCTGTAAACTAATGTTGAGGGTGCCTTCCCAGACACAATCTTGTGCATTATGATCCCTTTGTTGTATTCTAATCTCAGACTTAATGGGAGAACTTGAATCTTTTTATAGTCCGAGTCCAGAAGACTACTGCTTTTTAGGAGGACTAATTTGAGTGCTCGCTTGTGCAGGCTTAACAATGGTTTGAGAGTGTTAGCGCTAGCACAGTCCCATAGAGTAGATCCATAGTCTATGTATGATTGAATATGAGACTGGAAAAAGAGCTTGCGTGAATGCAGGTCGAGGAAGCGTTTGATTTTGGAGAGTTGAAAAACTTTCTGTGAGAGGGACACAGGCTTCTGCTATGTGAGTTTTATCTGAAACATAAATATGGTCGATAAGAGAGAGAGAGAGAGAGAGAGAGAGAGAGGAGAGAGAGAGAGAGAGAGAGAGAGAGAGAGAGAGAGAGAGAGAGAGAGAGAGAGAGAGAGAGAGAGAGAGAGAGAGGGAAAACAGAATGTAAAATAGCTAAACACCTCCATTTCAACAGTTTCGTATGCATATTAAATATAAAACAAATTTTGTTTGTTTGTTTGTCTGGTTTTCAACAGTTTCGTATGTATATTAAATATAAAACAAATTCTGTTTGTTTGCTTGTCTGGCTTTTTTGTTTGTTTTTAAGCAGTATCATGAAGCAAAAAAAAAAAAAAGTACGTGATCCCTATTAATGTGACTTGAACCGGTTTCATGATAGTTATTGTATCAACTTTTGGGAAGGCTGATATGCAAAAATTGCAAGGCAAACAATCGATATAAACTCACTGCGTTTCAATCCTGGGTCTGTCTTTTTTTTTCTCGCTTTCTGCTCCTAAGAAATTTATTTTTGAAGGATCTTTCACATTACATAAAACTATTTCTCTGTCATTGAATTGTCTTAGAACTTGCACCTCTTATTAGCACTTTGCTTTTTCTGATATTGTATGTGTGTGTTGATTGCTAGCGTGTCGACATGTTCGCTTTTTGGGTTTATATTGTCTGAAATTTCCGTTTCTCATGACTAAAATGAGAGGAAAACAAAAAGAAACAAACATATTTACAGGAAGATTGAAAATGAATCAGATGACTCATGCAATCAGACAGAGGATCGGGAGAAAAAAAATGAAATAAAGAAAGAAAGAGGGAGACTTGACAACCATCCAAGACAGCGTGAGATGTATATAAAGACAAAGCGACGCATAAACGCAGCTTTGCAACAGTGCACAGAGTTCCTCTTATGGCAACGAAATGATCAGTGTGACACAAGAAAATGGAAGACTTCTGCTGTCTTTTGCCCATACCGTCTCCAGAGAAAGATGATTTGCATTTTAAGGAAACAAGCGCGGGCGGCGTGATGGTGCCTATTCTGCGCGGTACTTTTTCATTATTTGAAGCGATAGTGGTGTTTCGTTACTTCCGATGTACTTGAATGCGACGGATCAAATAAAGACCATTTTCAATCAAACGAAACGAACTGTGCATCTGGCTCACTGGTATCATGTGGCAGTTTAAGCTCTGCCAGTCTGTAATATGTAACTCAATGAAGTTGAGGTACGCGACTCATTCAAACTATTGCAGGCAAACCCATTTAGGCGTCTGTATGCAACTCATTAAGGCTGCAGTATGCAACCCGTTCAGACTGCTGTACGCAACCATTCAGACTACTGTATGCAACCCATTCAGACTGCTGTATGCAACCCATTCAGACTGCTGTATGCAACCCATTCAGGCTGCTGTATGCAACCCATTCAGACAACTGTATGCAACCCATTCAGATTGCTGTATGCAACCCATTCAAACTGCTGTATGCAACCCATTCAGGCTACAGTATGCAAACCATTCAGACTGCTGTATGCAACCCATTCAGACTACTGTACGCAACCCATTCAGACTGCTGTATGCAACCCATTCACACTGCTGTATGCAACCCATTCAGGCTACAGTATGCAAACCATTCAGACTGCTGTATGCAACCCATTCAGGCTACTGCATACAATCCATTCAGGCTGCTGTATGCAACCCAAAGCTGCTGTATGCAACCAATTCAGACTGCTGTATACAAAAACCCATTCAGATTGCTGCATGCAACAACCCATTCAGACTGCTGTATGCAACAACCAATTCAGACTGGTGTATGCAACAACCCATTCAGACTGTTGTATGCAACCCATTCAGACTGCTGTATACAACAACCCATTCAGACTGTTGTATGCAACAACCCATTCAGACTGCTGTATACAACAACCCATTCAGAATGTGGTATGCAACAACCCATTCAGACTGTTGTATACAACAACCCATTCAGACTGTTGTATGCAACCCATTCAGACTGCTGTATGCAACTCATTCAGACTGCTGTATACAACTCATTCAGACTGCTGTATGCAACTCATTCAGACTGCTGT
>JAFLJL010017432.1:10000-12500 GCA_018398815.1 Conus ventricosus | reverse complement strand
ATAATAGTTTTTGTCTGTTAACACTGTCAAAAGCTTTGGAAAAGTCCACGAAAAGAGTGTAAAACCTCCCTCCTTGTTTTGTTAGATATTTTTGTACCATTGATTGCAAAGAGAATATAAGTCTGTGGTACTGTAGCCTTTCCTGAAACCAGCTTGTGACTCTGGTATTTTATCGTTGTTTTCACAAAAGCGAGTTAATCTGCTGCTCAGTATGGAGCAGAAGATCTTACTGATACTATCCAGAAGTGAAATTCCTCGGTAGTTGTCCACTTTTCTGGGGTTCCCTTTCTTATGAAGAGGAAATATCACAGCTTTTGACCAGCTCTCTGGATAAACACCATTCTCGAAAATTTGATTGAATAATGGATGCAGGAATCTTAAAGAAACACTGCTGGCATAGTGGAAAAATTCAGCTGGCAAACCATCCGCCCAGGAGATTTTGATTTTTTCATCCCGCCAATAGCTTTCACTATTTCTTCACGAGTGATTTCATTATCCAGTTCGGAATTCAAACAGTTCTGACAAGCGGCAGTTGCGTGTTCTTTGGGGCCTCTTTAACCTCATCATGGAAAACTATTGTCATCTCTTTCCACATCGGCATTGAACAGGTTTTGAAAATATTGAAACCATGACCGAGGTGTAATTGAATTCAAATCCTGCGATTTGGATGAAGTGAATGATTTTATTTTATGCCAAAAAGACTTTGAATTTGTATCCTCACAGGCTTCATTTATTTCCCTCAAAACACGTGTGTTGTGATCACTTTGTTTTATTTTACACAAGTGTTTAAAGTCAGCTTTTGAATCAAGATAACCGTACAGATCCTCGTCGAATTTGTCTTTCTAAATATATTTAACTTGGAATATTTCGTTGTTTTCGTCACTTCGCATTCTTCATCCCACCATGGTGGTTGTGCACGTGAGTTTCGTACAGTCTGTTTTGACCCAGTGCCTGAGCGTGACCTCATTTTACTAGCCGCGGTTTGCACGAAAGAAAGGAAAACATTCAACCCCTCATCTACCCCGGTCTGCAATGCCGACGTGAAACTATGAAAATAGAAATCAGCATTTTGATTCATGAAGTCCGTGAAGTTATCTGTATGTTGTTCTTTCCACATGAACCTGACGCGTCTTCAAGGTTGATGTCATCCTCCCCCCTCCCTTCACCATTAATTTCACAACAAAAGGACGTTTATAAACAGGGAAGTGGTCAGACTCGGTGCGATTTTCAATATACATATCTGCAACTATATCAAACACAGGAGTAGAGCATATACAATAGTCAACAATACTTTTGCCACGATTTGCCACACACGTGATTTCTCCTTCACTGTCGCCCGAGGTTCTGCCGTTTAGAATGTATACACCATAATCTCTGCAGAGTTCAATTAATCTGTGCCCATAATTATTAGTCCCTTTGTCTTTGGATTTCCGAACGGAATGTGGCATATCAATTAGAAATTCATCTAAGACGTGTAAAAATCTACATGTTCACTTTCATTATCAGGATCAGTGTCAGAGAGCCCATATGTACGGGCGTTAAAGTCACCACACAGAAACCAGGGTAAGTCCGGATATTGTCTGGCAATTTCAGTAAGATGATTATCCAATATATCAATACCACTCGTGGTCAAATCGTCATACACCACTGAATGCTCTGGGGCAATATACACAAAGGCTGCTAGAAAATCAAAAGCAGAATTTAACACTGATTTGTCCACCTTTAGAAACACACCGTCTTCAGCCGCTGCTGCCAACTGTTCTGTCTTTTGCGCTATTGAATTGTGAACACACACAGACACTCCACCTTTCTGTCTCTCTGTACGTGGCGAAAAATAAACATGAAAGTCAGGAAATGCACATTCTATATCTTCTTTTTACGAGACCAAATTTCTGAAAAGCAAAAATTTTTAACTGCTCACAAAAACATTTAAACGACATATTTTTCAATTTTGTTGACAAGCCTTGAATGTTCCAAACCATGATCTTGAACAAATCAGATTTGACACTGTCATTTACTGAATTAGATGTGGCAGGAGGGACAAAGAAAGGTAAGATGGGGTGTGTTGGGGCATAAAATGAAGCATCCACCTTTCCGATGACCACCTTTGACCGTGACGATGTGGCTGCCCTGGTTGAATCACGATTGGGTCGGCCTACACTTCATCTGACTCCTTGTCGTTCCACAAGTTTGTCAGTGGCAGGATCGTACACATGTGTGTGTGTGTGTGTGTGTGTGTGTGTGTGTGTGTGTGTGTGTGTGTGTGTGTGTGTGTGTATGTGTGTGTTCGTGTGTGTGTGTGTGTGTGTGTGTGTGTGTGTGTGTCCGTACACTCACACAAAGCATGCACGCATGCGTGCTTGTGCATACATCCATGTGCATAGCACAACACACACACACACACACACACCACACACACACACACACACACACACACACACACACACACACACACACACACACACACACCACACACACACACACACACACACACTTGGAC
>JAFLJL010017431.1:7500-13901 GCA_018398815.1 Conus ventricosus | reverse complement strand
TCTTTATTGGTGGTCTCTTGCGGGGCGTGTGAGGTCAGTCACTCCCTTCACCCCACTAGACCGATCCTGTCAGGGCAGACCTCCAGGGGTCGGTCGTGACAAAAATCAATATCAGAAAAAATATGTCACAGACATGCCTGATAAATATGGCAGAAATGCCTTGAGAGGCACACATTCGAACAAAACATGATCTCTTGTCAATTTTGTTTCCCCGCATATGCATTGTGTTGCAGAGCTATATTTAGTTCTAAAAGCATCCAGTTTCAATCGATGGAATATTGAAACGAAGTTTCTGTATTGATGCATATCATAAATGTGCAGATTTTGGATGCTTTTGAAATGATCAATACTAAAAAGAGGATTATTTTGTGTCTGAACATGAATAACAGCGTTGTTCTGCCCATTTCTGAAATATTCCCAAGCTGTATGTTTTAAAATTTGTTGACTCTCTTTCAAAGTGAAGGGTATGGAAATAGTTTGTACCCTCGTTCCATTTTCAGCGCCTTTTTTCGCACATCTGTCAGCAAGTTCATTGCCCGAAATTCCACAGTTTGAAGGAACCCAGAGGAAAGTTATATCTGTTCCTTTACATATCAAGACGTGGATTAAATGTTGAATTTCCTTCAAAATAAAGTTATCTGAATTTGAATTAAAAAACTTGATCGATTGTAACACTGACAGCGAATCTACACAAAACAATACTTGAAAAATTGACTGCGGTAAATCAATTAGAAATGTCAACGCCATAAGTATCGCTATCATTTCAGCTACGAATATGAAGCGATATTTTCCAATGAAATATGCTTTTGTACTTTCAACGATGGAATAACAAATGCTGATCCGGCCTCTTTGTTACTCGTCAACGATCCATCTGTGTACACCTTAAGATGGTTGGAATATCTGTCTTGCATTTGCATCTTTGTGTGTGTGTGTGTGTGTGTGTGTGTGTGTGTGTGTGTTTGTGTGTCTCTGTGTGTGTCTGTGTCTGTGTGTGTGCCTGCGTGTGTGCTCTGTTGTTAAGGCTTTGTTTTGTTTTATTTTGTCATATCCTTTCATGTAGTTTCCCTTTTCTCTTAGATTCCCCGCCCGACGCATCCCCCCTCCTCCCCCCCCCCTCTCTCTCTCTCTCTCTCTCTCTCTCTCTCTCTCTCTCTCTCTCTCTCTCCTCTCTCTCTCTCTCATGAACACACACTCACACACACGCGAGCGCGCGCGCGCGTTAATTGTGGAAAGGCAACCGAAACGTGTAGATCATATGTAGTTTTACTTTTAAAGGCAACTAAAACTCGAATAGACTTCAGTAATTTGACACAAAGGCTATAAAAGCTACTGATCTACTGTTAAGAAAACAAACATAAACTCTCAATTACTGAGACTGTAAACATTAAAGGCATCGAAAGTTGCATATGCCTGCCATTTAACACAACACACCAACAACAACGACCACAACAAAATCGGTCCAGCTTTTGATTTTAATTCTGTGTACTTCATTGAGCAAGTACTGCGGAGTAGGTTTGCTACGGTATGTGCACTGCGCGCGCGTGTGTGTGTATGTGTGTGTGTGTACAAGATTATCAATTTATTCCGAGCGAGTATCTTGTATGGGGAGATAATTTATGTCACGAACTCTTCCTGAATTTTTGTATGTCTTTGGTTCTGTCCCATTTATACAATTAGACCATGGATGGCTTTCCTTGAAAACATTCTCCCACGAACCCACCCACCCTCTTTCACGCCCATCCTCTTCTACCACACCATCCTGTCCCCCTTCTCCACACACACACACACACACACACACACACACACACACACACACACACACACACACACACACACACACATGTATCTATCTATATCTATATAATTTTTATATGTATATCTCTCTTTCTATATGAGTAAATAAATACAATAAATACACTAAAATGAATCTTAAAATTGACAAGGACACGAATCTTGTAATCTTATCAAACCATTCCTCTTCGTCCTACAATCACTGGGTTATGGAGAGAGAGAGAGAGAGAGAGAGAGAGAGAGAGAGAGAGAGAGAGAGAGAGAGAGAGAGAGAGAGAGAGACAGACAGACAGACAGACAGACAGACAGGCAGACAGACAGAGAGAGAGAGAGAGAGAGAGAGAGAGAGAGAGAGAGAGAGAGACAGACAGACAGACAGACAGACAGACAGAGGAGCTTGCCAACCAGGCCAGCTAGATTTTGTTGCGTTTTTATTCATCCTGATCTGTTTTAAGACAAGAAGAAAAAGAGAGTGAAGAAGAAGAAGAAGACACTCAGGGTTGCCGCCTTTTGTCTTAATTTGTGCACCGGTTCGCATCCGCCGGTTATATAAGTCTGCAATACCATCACAATGATCTTCCATTTTAAAGGCGGATTAAAAGCAAAACAAAACAAAAACCTGAACAATAGAGACATCGGTGTCACAGACTGAGGGAAATTAAAAAAGGAAAAAGCCGGAGTACAAAGCATGTATATATAAGGGCGCACTCGCGCTCGATGCGGTCTGAGAAGTATTGTTTTGATCTCTCTCTCTCTCTCTCTCTCTCTCTCTCTCTCTCTCTTTAAATTTTAGCGGCTTACACATGAAGGAGACAGGTTTGTCGACGATTCACTTGTCTGTTTTGTACCATGTGTTGATTTAAGTAAGTGTGATTTTGCACTCTGGTTTGTAGATCTATTTGTATTTGCTTAACATTCGTCATAATTCACTATTCGTCTTATTTGATCATTTCAACTTTTACATGTCTATGGTAAATGGCGATAAGCCTTCCAGGCTCATACCGTGGGGAACCGCACTATGGAAGTCCCCACATGATTATTACTAGATGTAAATTCTTTTTCAAGTGTGTGTGTGTGTGTGTGTGTGTGTGTGTGTGTGGGGGGGGGGGTCGGAAGCCCAGCTCCCACCCCTCCCCTTAAATCCGCTCATTTGGGTGGGGGAAAAAAAAGGGGTGAGGCGGATGTAAGTTAGCTCCCTTGAGAGAAAAAAACCTCTGACAGGTGAGGGAGGGAGGCAGGCGAGTCCACCTTGACAGGGATCATGTGTTCGTCAGACAGAACCCCGCCTGCCTGACTCACGTGCAGAGGTCAGAGTTCAGGGCTAGGGTCAGCTTCAACCCACAGATACAGAACTGGACTTCTTCTGTGTAGTGACAATAGATCATACAGGAGACACGATTCTTCTGTTCATCATAGTGTCAAAGTCTTGCAAATCCATCTTCGTTTTTTTTTCTTCTTCTTCTTTGATTCTTCTTCTTCATTTGCTGCCGGACAACAACTTGACACAGTTTCAGTTTTTTTTGTTTTTTGTTTTTAAATTGTGCAGCCTAGTCGATCACAAAGAGTCAAGTTAGGGATGTCACCACGTGGGAAATGTCTCGTTATGAACACACGCACACACGCACGCACGCACGAACGCACGCACGATCGCACGCACGCACGCACGCACGCACGATCGCACGCACGCACGCACGCACGCACGCACGCACGCACGCACACACACACACGCGCGCGCACCCACCCACCCACCCACCCACACTTCTCCCATCCCTATCCACAGCCACCTATTCACTTTCCCTCCTTTCCCCTTCTCCTCCCTCTTCTCTTTTCTACCTTTCTCCGTCCCCGTTCTTTTCCTTAGTCTTCCCCTTCCCCAACCCATCAACCACCCCCCCTCTCTTCCCATCCTCCGCCTCTCCTCCCCCAACCCCTGCTCGCCCCACTCTATCCCCAATCCCCCTCCTCCGTGTGTCCTCACCCTTGTCCTTCCCCACTCCTCTTTCCCCAGCTGTTCCCCACCGCCACTTCCCGCTCCTGCCTCTGCTCCCCACTTCCTCCAGATCCCGCCTCTGTGTGTGTATGTGTGTGTGTGCGCGCGCGCGCGCGTGCATGTGCATGTATGTGTGGTGTGTGTGTGTGTGTGTGTGTGTGTGTGTGTGTGTGTGTGTGTGTGTGTGTGTGTGCGTGTGTGCATGCATGCATGCGTGTGTGTGTGTGTGTGTGTGGTGTGTGTGTGTGTGTGTGTGTGTGCATGTGTGTGCGTGTGTGTGCGTGCGCTTGCCCGCGTGCGTGTGTGTGTATGTGTGTGTGTGTGTGTGTGTGTGTGGTGTGTGTGTGTGTGTGTGTGTGTAAGTTAAGTCAAGTTTTTAAAATTAAAATCTTTATTGAAAGGTAAAGAAAATTTTACATCCTGCCCCCCCCCCCCCCTTCTGAGTGTGTGTGTGTGTGTGTGTGTTGTGTGTGTGTGTGTGTGTGTGTGTGTGTGTGTGTGTGTGTGTATGCGCGCGCGCACATGCACGTGCGTGCGCGTGTACATGTGCGCGCGCACGTGCTTGTTCACGTTATTTGATTTAACAAGTTCATTAAATCTGACTCACCGCAATATATAATAATTATGGTCATGGTGACTTTTTAAAAAGGCAGACCGCTGGAAATATATCTTGTCTATTGTATGCATTATATAGGACTCGAAAGTGGGAGGGTGGAGGGAGGCATAGAGCATACGCTTCCCCCCTTCCGAATATATGGAGAGGGGGAGAGCAGAGTAACCCCCCCCCCCCCCTCTTTTATTTGTTCTCCAAGAAGAAGCAAAAGGAGAGATAGATTCTTTAAGACACGTAATGTCAACGGTTTGTGTCCAGCTAGAAGATAAGCGCCCACTCCCCATCCCCAAAACGAAAACATTAAAATTCGTATAATTTATAGAAACAGGGTGGATGTACCAGCACGTTTCTTTTCTTTGCGAATGCTTGGAATCCCACAGATCCGCTTTCCGTTTTTTGAACAACGAAGTGATTGTGAGTACGAAGAATCCTCATGATGATCAATATAATGAAATGACATGGAGCAGATGGTTCTGTTGATTTAATGTTCTGTTCTGTTCATTTAATGTCTCATGATAGGTTAGCTGTTCTATGATCAACTGTTCTTATAATCGGTGCTGTAATGATTCATGGAATGTACTGTTGATTCATACCTATGTATTGTTGATTCATACCTATGTATTATTGATTCATACCTATGTATTGTTGATTCATGCCTATGTACTGTTGTATCATGCCTAAAACTGTCTTAGAAACTAAGAAAAAAAATTCAGTGCTCACTTACGGAAAGCTAAAATGAATACAGGATATCGCATTAAGATGCCGTAAGTATAAGTAGCATATGTAATTAAATGAAAACACTGATTCGATTTATTTATTTATCTATTTATTCATTTAGCTGCTATTTTATGTCTCTGCAGAGTAACTTTTGACAAACTCCTATATTTCTTTCCGGGAGTCATAACCACTGCTATACTTGGTTGATAAAGAACAGAAATCGAATCTTGGAGTGTAAATATTCACAAACAAGGACTGCACAACCATCTTGTCATCCATTCGTGAAGTAAGAGGCCGGAGGAGCGTGGAGTGTTGGTTGTTTTTCAGTTGTATCCCCCCCCCCCCCCCCCCCCCCCCCTTTGCGTTTTTACTCTCAGCAGACGGTACCAACTCAAACGCGAACACAGTCCCGCCATCCTAAAATGTCGTCGCCATGAAAACGCACCCCCCTGAGAGAGTAGAGAGGGTGACAGACAAAAAGGGAGACTACTAGCAAGGAATTTCCAGAAGCTGTAGATACAATTTACACATACAAAAAAAAGAGCGTGCGACACCCTCACGGAACCAAACAGTTTAGCAGTTGTGAACATCGGGGGGAAATAAAACATTCTTCCAACGTGGTCTTGTTCTTTTCGCTTCTGAAGAAGCCGTGAGGAGCATGAATAAATCATCCGGGCAGCCTCCATGCTTTCTCCGCCTCTTCCATTTCAGCTCCTCTTGTGTTGACAACGGCTCTCCCAATACAATACAAGAACCATCTCGGCGAAATTTGAGATCTAGTAGCCTCATTCCCACCCCACCCCCTTCCTTCCACCTCATATCCCCTTGCTCTCATAGGCGTGCTTCTTTTTACTCCCCCATTACCCACCCCACCCCTCAGCTATCCTTCTCAAGACCAAGTACCAGCTCATTCCATCGTGGCTAGTGGTAGCCGCCTCAACAATGGCGGACGTGTGAATAAATGGGATCCGTCGACAAGGGACTGGTGTCACTGTCGTGTCTGTTCCTAGGTCAAATATACCCCAAGGGCATTTTTCGCCCTTCATGGTGTAGGGCTATTTAAATAAAAGACTGACGAAGATTTTCAAACAAATCAAAGCGTGTTAGCAGAAGGTAGGTATGTTTTTTTAAAATTTGGGTTGTTGTTTCTTGCGCGCTAGGCGATGCTTAGGAGGCCTATAGCAGGCCACGCGTATTACATCGAATGCGCAAATATGCCGTCGATCCACAGTCAACAAATGTCTGACGCTGTTATCCAATGTGCCCACGCAAGACTACAACGTATGTTTA
>JAFLJL010017430.1:2096-15038 GCA_018398815.1 Conus ventricosus | reverse complement strand
CATCAATTTACTGAAAGCAAAATATCGGGTCCTTTTCTTTTTTTTTTTAACCCTTTCATTTTCCAATAATAGTCGTCACCAAACCCCCGAGCAGAAACGACGACGACTTTCACCGGAGTAAAAATAGCGACTCAAGTACCGATGGGGCGTTGAACTCATCAATGGGAAACGTGGTTCGCGTATCGACGTGCCTACTCCGTAGTGGGCCACTTCTTTTTATAGCTCTTCGCGCGAGCTGCGTGCCTCCAGTTTTGACGACAGAAAATGTCAGCATTCTTCGGGGTTCTCTCTCTCTCTCTCTCTCTCTCTCTCTCTCTCTCTCTCTCTCTCTCTCTCTCTCTTCTCTCTTTGTTTCCCGTTCTTTCTTTCCTTTTGTCTGATTTCATGTGATTTCTTCTTCTTCTGTCTCTGAGACACACACACACACCCCACACACACACAACACACACACACACACACAAACACACACATACAGAGAGGGGAGAGAGAGAGAGAGAGAGAGGGGAGAGAGAGAGAGGAGAGAGAGAGGAGAAGAGAGAGAGAGATGCGGCATTGAAGTTTTAAACTACACTGCCATCGGGGAAAAGGGTCGTTAGGCTGCATTAGGTAATTAAGCACTGTGACCCATTTTTCCCTTTGGGAGGCCATCTTTGTGGACCTGGCCGCCTGCTCGATGCCTTTGTTTATGAGCCGTACTGTGATCAAATACAATCTGAGTAAAACTAACCAACGCAACGGCTATTACTACCTGGTTTTCTTTGCCGTAGCATTAAGCAACACATACTCTCTCTCTCTCTCTCTCTCTCTCTCTCTCTCTCTCTCTCTCTCTCTCTCTTCTCTCTCTCTCTCTCTCTGTGCAGATAGTATGAATCATCGATGTTTTGTTAATCAGTCTAATACTGTGGAACAGTGCTAATGTCTTAGTATCCTTAGTCCCTGAAGGAACAAGGGCCTGATGTAAAAAAAAAAACCCCATCTTCTTGCTAATCTGTAATCCTTGGGAATAAAGATAATCAACCAATCATCTCTCTCTCCCGCTTCTCTCTCATATACACACGCCCGCACGCACACATACACAACACACACGCGCGCGCGCGCGCGCGCGCGCTCACGCACACACCACACACACACACACACACACACCACACACACACACACACACACACACACACAATCTTGCCCAAGCACTGAACTCGATTTATTCCTACCAGGCAACAATTATATTCATGTCTTTAAACACATGTTGTATCTCATCCTCTTCAGCGCCAGTTTGGCGTGCCACAGACCTCTGTCCTTGGTCCTCTGGTCTCAGTTTACGTCAGTGATCTATCTACCTGTGAAACGTCTAGACGCTGACACATTTGACAGAACATCAATGACAATCAAATCCTATTGTGGACGTTAAAATTCAACGCACCAGCTGTCCAGAAAACTGGAAGAAAGCTGTCATTAACAGCACCCACCCACCCACCCAACCCCACCCCCACCCCCACCCACCCCCACCCCCAAACAAGAGAGAAAAAGGGGAAACAATACAAACCCTTTTATTTCACTCTACATGCTAGACAATCATACTTTCATTCCTGCAGTAATACAAACCCTTTTTATTTCACTCTACATGCTAGACAATCATACTTTCATTCCTGCAGTAATACAAACCCTTTTATTTCACTCTACATGCTAGACAATCATACTTTCATTCCTGCAGTAATACAAACCCTTTTATTTCACTCTACATGCTAGACAATCATACTTTCATTCCTGCAGTAATACAAACCCTTTTATTTCACTCTACATGCTAGACAATCATACTTTCATTCCTGCAGTTTTAGCGATGCTGCAGTATTTCGGGAAATGGCTTGCCACCTATCGGCTCGCGCGAAAGACCTGTTGAAGTAACGATAACTCCTCACTGGTAGACCCTGACAATCTGTTGAAGTAACGATAACTCCTCACTGCTAGACCCTGACAGACCTGTTGAAGTAACGATAACTCCTCACTGGTAGACCCTGACAGACCTGTTGAAGTAACGATAACTCCTCACTGCTAGACCCTGACAGACCTGTTGAAGTAACGATAACTCCTCACTGCTAGACCCTGACAGACCTGTTGAAGTAACGATACCTCCTCACTGGTAGACCCTGACAGATCTGTTAGTGTAACGATAAGTCCTCACTGGTAGACCCTCACAGATCTGTTAGTGTAACGATAACTCCTCACTGGTAGACCCTGACAATCTGTTGAAGTAACGATAATTCCTCACTGGTAGACCCTGACAGATCTGTTAGTGTAACGATAACTCCTCACTGCTAGACCCTGATAATCTGTTGAAGTAACGATAACTCCTCACTGGTAGACCCTGACAGACCTGTTGAAGTAACGATAACTCCTCACTGGTAGACCCTGACAATCTGTTGAAGTAACGATAACTCTCACTGCTAGACCCTGACAATCTGTTGAAGTAACGATAACTCCTCGCTGGTAGACCCTGACAGACCTGTTGAAGTAACGATAACTCCTCACTGGTAGACCCTGACAATCTGTTAAAGTAACGATAACTCCTCACTGCTAGACCCTGACAGACTGTTGAAGTAACGATAACTCCTCACTGGTAGACCCTACAATCTGTTGAAGTAACGATAACTCCTCACTGCTAGACCCTGACAATCTGTTGAAGTAACGATAACTCCTCGCTGGTAGACCCTGACAGACCTGTTGAATTAACGATAACTCCTCACTGGTAGACCCTGACAATCTGTTATAAGTAACGATAACTCCTCACTGCTAGACCCTGACAGACCTGTTGAAGTAACGATAACTCCTCACTGGTAGACCCTGACGATCTGTTGAAGTAACGATAACTCCTCACTGCTAGACCCTGACAGACCTGTTGAAGTAACGATAACTCCTCACTGGTAGACCCTGACAGACCTGTTGAAGTAACGATAACTCCTCACTGCTAGACCCTGACAGACCTGTTGAAGTAACGATAACTCCTCACTGCTAGACCCTGACAGACCTGTTGAAGTAACGATAACTCCTCACTGCTAGTCCCTGACAATCTGTTGAAGTAACGATAACTCCTCACTGGTAGACCCTGACAGACCTGTTGAAGTAACGATAACTCCTCACTGGTAGACCCTGACAGATCTGTTAGTGTAACGATAACTCCTCACTGGTAGACCCTGACAAATAGAGCATTGTCCACACGTTTAAACTCGTCTTTAAAAAAATGACTGCACGCGCGTGCACACACTTACACATATCACACACCCACCCACACACACACACACGCGCACACACACACGCGCACACAAATACACAAGTGGGACAGACGACCACAACAGCAGCAACCTTTTTAAGTACGAGGTGGAAGAATCAAATAAACATCGAACAAACTGCGACCACGCTAGAAACAACAAAAACACTCACAAAACAACAAAACAAAAGCCCCAGCTAACCAGCCACCCAACCAAGCAATCGACCAACCAACCAACCACCCGTCCTGCAAGTTAGTTAGTCCATAAATAATGTCACAGTAGAAGCAGGACATTATCACACCAGACCCACGCCCCGTTCACACCAATCAACGTTGTGTTCGCTCGATCGACTAACAGACCGAGCGACCATGACTGGCTCCTGCAACTAGCCGCCAACCAACACCTAGAGGCGGTGATCCAGATCCAAACCGCCCGACGCGCGAACAGACAGCTAGCATGACGGACTCACGACCAGAGAGAAACTGATGGAGACCGACACATTATGAACAGATACGAACAAAGTAACTCAGGCTAATGGGTACAGACAGACACAAGCGTGCGGCAGGTAGACACAGAAAGACAGAGACAGACAGACACAGTCAGACAGACACAACCAGGTACTCGAAGATGATGACGTTCTGCTGGACTATAGAGGCTGTCCCTCGTGTTGCAGACAGACAGACAGACAGGCAGACAGACAGACACAAGACAGACACAGAAAGACAGACAGAGACAGACAGACACAGTCAGACAGACGCAACCAGGTACTCGAAGATGAAGACGTTCTGCTGGACTATAGAGGCTGTCCCTCGTGTTGCAGACAGACAGACAGACACAAGACAGACAGAAAGACAGACAGAGACAGACAGACACAGTCAGACAGACGCAACCAGGTACTCGAAGATGAAGACGTTCTGCTGGACTATAGAGGCTGTCCCTCGTGTTGGCAGCAGGAGACAGACAGACAGACAGACAGACAGACAGACAGACAGACAGACAGACAGACAGACAGAGACATAGGTCCTCGGAAATGACCTCCAACCTGACTGTAGAGGATGTTCCTCTTGTTGCACAGACACTCCACCAGGCACGACACATTCTGCTGGACCACTGAGGCTGTTCCAGTGTAAGTAAGCAGACAGACACTACCAAGTACTCACGAAGGACGACTCTCTGACTGACGCCGTCGAGGACGTTTGTCATGGCAGTCGACAGACAAACCCGGGCACAGACACACATCAACCGACCAGGAGCTCCCCCGGAGCAATGTCCTCCCACTTGACCTTGTGTAGGACGTTCGCCATGGCGGTACACAAGACACGGCATACAGCCAGGAACTCACACGATCTGATGTCCTGCTTGACGTTTCTCGAGACGTTCGTCAGTGAGGTAGACAGACAAGCACACCACACACACACACACACACACACACACACACACACACACACACACACACACACACAGCAGACAGGCCGCCGGACACAGCCAGCCAGCGAGGTACTCACAGGGATGACGTCCTGCTTGACGTTGTTGAGGACGTTCCTCATGGCGGCGGTGGTGGGGTGATCCTCCTGGTTCTTGCTCACCGCCTGCACACCCACCCAGCAAACAGCCCCGTTAGACCACAGTCAGAGGCCAGGGACTTCCCCCACACCACACCCACCCAGCAAACAGCCCCGTCAGACCACAGGTCAGAGGCCAGGGACTTCCCCCACACTGACCACAACCACACCCACACATGACCACACCACACCCACACTGACCACACCACACCCAACCAGCAAAAAGCCCCGTCAGACCACAGGTCAGAGGCCAGGGACTTCGCCACACTGACCACACCACACCCACACTGACCACACCACACCCACACTGACACACCACACCCACACTGACCACACACACCCACACTGACCACACCACACCCACCCACAAACAGCACCGTCAGACCACAGGTCAGAAGGCCAGGACTTCCCCCCCCACTGACCACACCACACCCACACTGACCACATCACACCCACACTGACCACACCACACACCACCAAGCAAACAGCACACCGTTAGACCACAGGTCAGAGGCCAGGGACTTCGCCACACTGACCACAACCACACCCACACTGACCACACCACACCCACACTGACCACACCACACCCACACTGACCACATCACACCCACACTGACCACACCAGACCCACACTGACCACATTACACCCACACTGACCACACCACACCCACCCACAAACAGCACCGTTAGACCACAGTCATACCAGGACTTCCCCCACACTGACCACATCACAACCCACACTGACCACACCACACCCACACTGACCACACACACCCACACTGACAACACACACACCACCACAGAAACAGCCCCGCAGACCACAGGTCAACGCCAGGGACTTCGCCACACTGACCACACCACACCCCACTGACACACTACACCACACTGACCATACCACACAACCCACATGACCACACCACACCCACACGACCACATCACACCCACACTGACCATACCTACACCACCCACACTGACCAACACCACACCCACACTGACCACACCACACCCACACTGACCATACCACACCCACACTGACCACATCCACACCCACACTGACCATACCACAAACATGACACAACCAACAGTCACTGACCACACACACACTACATGACCACAATACACTACCGAATGACCAAGACACCACATAGTACAACATACAACCTTAATTGACCACCTCCACCACACTGACCACACCCAACCAACACTGTACAACTCAAATCTTTATAATTGATCAAGTTCACCTGCCTGTATGCGCCGAACGAAAGAGACAGACAAAGTACAACATACAATGCAGACAAATTCAACATCATTGGACAAAGTACAACTACGAATGTACGCGAAGTAGAACACAAGACAGACAAAGTACAACATACAATGCAGACAAGTGCAACTACAATGACGCATGTACAACATACAATGACAGACAAAGTACACCTTACAATCATGTTTTCTTTTGAATTTGCGTCAGTTTCCCCTGCCGTCACCTCCCCTGGAACCTACACTCAACTGGTCCAAACGGACATCTTCCAATGTTGTCGAGTTCAAAGAACTTCAGCTTAGCCGAGTTTATCTTGCGAAGTATGTAAGCCTACAAATCATTGGTAAGAATTACTCTTCGTGTACTGACACAGCCGTGCGCTGGTTGTAAAATAAACAAAATCGAGGCACACCAGAATCTAGGCCCGCTTCAGACTTGATGTGTATCCGCATCTCCTGAACCAAACGAGTGAGACCATGTCATACTCCATTGAAACATTGACCACAAGCAAGAACTTGAGTCGCAGTGTTCTGGTGCCATAGCCTGCCTGGCAGTGATACATATCTCACCTTGACTCCCTGTCCAAGACAAGCTACAGGTACAGTGATGGGTGGACATGTATCTCCCATGACTCCCTGTCCAAGACCATTCTACAGGGTACAGTGGAGGGTGGACATGTATTTCACCATGACTCCCTGTCCAAGACCATTCTACAGGTACAGTGAGGTGGACATGTATCTCCCTCATGACTCCCTGTCCAAGACCATTCTACAGGGTACAGTGGAGGGTGGACATGTATCTCACCATGACTCCTCTGTCCATGACCATTCTACAGAGAACAGTGAAGGGCGGACATGCGTGTCCTCATGACTCCCGGTCCAAGACCATTCTACCGAGAACAGTGGAGGAAGGACGTCCCTGAGGCAAATCCGAGATGGACAACACGAGGACTGGACTGGTCAGAACACCTGCCTGACAGCTGTGAGTAACCGTGACTGCCCAGTGTCCGTCACGGCACCTCTAAGGAGGCACTCAGGTCATGGACAATGTTTGTTTGTTTGTAACAATGTTTGTTTGTTTGTAACTGCTTGGAGTCTAACCCAACTGCACAGCGCCATATCCAAACTAACAGGACATGAAAAAGGAGAAACAAATTATGGTTATGAAAGGAAGAAAATCATATCGACACATCTTCCAACAACCGTACAATAATTCATGACATCCTTGAAAGGCTGATGAAAAAAATTAGACCCCGCTTGGTGCTTCAGCCTTGTTGATTTAGCTACGACCCTGTATTTGACCAAACCAAATGAAAAAAAAAACAACAAGACAAAAACAAACAAACACAATCAACAACAAAAAACAGTTCGAACCTGTCGGTTGCGACAGTCAAAATAAGCCACTTGGCCACACCACAGCAAAGTGTAGGCCGCCCCATCCCACAATGAAATCCAAGAATTCAGTCACCATATTTCAACACTGCAGCTCGCATGCAACATTGTAACACAGTGAACACTCCATCACGTCAGACCAAAAAACAAGCAAAACAAGCCAACAAAGCAAAGAAACAAGCAATGAAAAACGAATGACAGACCATGCAAACGGCACAGCCCTGGCAACTCACACAACTGTCCCACAAACAGTCAGCACTGCCATTGACGGCAGAGACAACCGTGAAACGGCACAGCCCTGGCACTCACACTGTGCCCACAGAACTAGGTCAGCACTGCCATTGGCGGCAGAGACAACCTTTTGCTGAATCGATCAAGACTTATCTAGGTGAACTCGGAACGGTAGCTTGGTTTTTCCAACCTCCAATGACAGATATTCTCTCTCTCTCTCTCTCTCTCTCTCTCTCTCTCTCTCTCTCTCTTCTCCTCTCTCTCTCTCTCTCTCTCTCTCTCTCTCTCAAGGACTGAGCGGAAAAAAGCATTCATATTTGTTTATCTCATTACCCTTGTAAATTCGTTTCGTTTCGTTTCGTTTCGTCTGTCTGTCCGTCTGTCTCTATCTCTCTGTTTCTCTCTCTCTCTCTCCCAGGGCTGAGTGGAAAAAAGCATTCATATTTGCTTATCTCATTACCCTAGTAAAATAAAACTTTGTTTCGTTTCGTTTTGCTCTCTCTCTCTCTCTCTCTCTCTCTCTCTTCTCTCTCTCTCTCTCTCTCTCTCTCTCTCTCTCTCTCTCTCATGACTGTTTGTCTGTCTCTCCCTTTCTCTCAAATCTCAAACACACAATGACTGACCGACTGTCTGTCTGTCCGTCTGTCTGTCTCAGAGGCATTGCACCCCCACCCCCCCCCCACACACACACGCACACAAACAGACGTGCTCACCACAAAACGACTGAAACAAGTGCCTGTTACATTGAGGAAACGCCATAAGTGTTTGCGATTTAAAGTTTACACGTGTCTCCAACAATCCAGAAGGTTTGTTGATTAACACTTGTTATTGGTAGTGCTCGCCCAGTTCAGACAACATTTGTTATTGGTAGTGCTCGCCCAGTTCAGACAACATTTGTTATTGGTAGTGCTCGCCCAGTTCAGACAACATTTGTTATTGGTAGTGCTCGCCCAGTTTCAGACAACATTTGTTATTGGTAGTGCTCGCCCAGTTCAGACAACACTTGTTATTGGTAGTGCTCGCCCAGTTCAGACAACACTTGTTATTGGTAGTGCTCGCCCAGTTCAGACAACATTGTTATTGGTAGTGCTCGCCCAGTTCAGACAACACTTGTTATGGTAGTGCTCGCCCAGTTCAGACACATTTGTTATTGGTAGTGCTCGCCCAGTTCAGACAACACTTGTTTTGGTAGTCAGACAACATTTGTTATTGGTAGTGCTCGCCCAGTTCAGACAACATTTGTTATTGGTAGTGGCTCGCCCAGTTCAGACAACACTTGTTATTGGTAGTCAGACAACATTGTTATTGGTATGCCTCGCCCTAGTTCAGACAACATTTGTTATTGGTAGTGCTCGCCCAGTTCAGACAACACTTGTTATTGGTAGTGCTCGCCCAGTTCAGACAACACTTGTTATTGGTAGTGCTCGCCCAGTTCAGACAACATTTGTTATTGGTAGTGCTCGCCCAGTTCAGACAACACTTGTATATTGGTAGTGCTCGCCCAGTTCAGACAACACTTGTTATTGGTAGTGCTCGCCCAGTTCAGACAACATTTGTTATTGGTAGTGCTCGCCCAGTTCAGACAACACTTGTTATTGGTAGTGCTCGCCCAGTTCAGACAACACTTGTTATTGGTAGTGCTCGCGCAGTTCAGACAACACTTGTTATTGGTAGTGCTCGCCCAGTTCAGACAACATTTGTTATTGGTAGTGCTCGCCCAGTTCAGACAACATTGTTATTGGTAGTGCTCGCCCAGTTCAGACAACACTTGTTATTGGTAGTGCTCGCCCAGTTCAGACAACCATTTGTTATTGGTAGTGCTCGCCCAGTTCAGACAACACTTGTTATTGGTAGTGCTCGCCCAGTTCAGACAACACTTGTTATGGTTGTGCTCGCCCAGTTCAGACAACACTTGTTATTGGTAGTGCTCGCCCACTTCAGACAACACTTGTTACTGGTGTGCTCGCCCAGTTCAGACAACACTTGTTATTGGCAGTGCTCGCCCAGTTCAGACAACACTTGCTATTGGTAGTGCTCGCTCAGTTCAGACAACATTTGTTATTGGTAGTGCTCGCCCAGTTCAGACAACACTTGTTATTGGTAGTGCTCGCCCAGTTCAGACAACATTTGTTTATTGGTAGTGCTCGCCCAGTTCAGACAACACTTGTTATTGGTAGTGCTCGCCCAGTTCAGACAACACTTGTTATTGGTAGTGCTCGCCCAGTTCAGACAACATTTGTTATTGGTAGTGCTCGCCCAGTTCAGACAACACTTGTTATTGGTAGTGCTCGTCCAGTTCAGACAACACTTGTAAACATGTTATTGGTAGTGCTCGCCCAGTTCAGACAACGTTTGTTATTGGTAGTGCTCGCCCAGTTCAGACAACACTTGTTATTGGTAGTGCTCGCCCAGTTCAGACAACACTTGTTACTGGTAGTGCTCGCCCAGTTCAGACAACACTTGTTATTGGTAGTGCTCGCCCAGTTCAGACAACACTTGTTATTGGTAGTGCTCGCCCAGTTCAGACAACATTTGTTATTGGTAGTGCTCGCCCAGTTCAGACAACACTTGTTATTGGTAGTGCTCGCCCAGTTCAGACAACACTTGTTATTGGTAGTGCTCGCCCAGTTCAGACAACACTTGTTATTGGTAGTGCTCGCCCAGTTCAGACAACACTTGTTATTGGTAGTGCTCGCCCAGTTCAGACAACACTTGTTATTGGTAGTGCTCGCCCAGTTCAGACAAGGTCATGTTTAAGATAGCCAAGCTGACAGCTATATTCAACATGTCACGCCAGCAAAATGGACTCCACGTCAATTTTGTTGTAGAAATAACATTGAAAACAATAAACCGACATATTTCAACAACAACAACAAGAACAACAACAACAACAACAACAACAACAACAACAACAACAACAACAAAACCCACCCCTCCAACGCCTGGACATTGGACCGATTTTATCGACTATCAAATCTTAGATCGAAAGAAAAAAAAAAGATCCATCGTCTTTTAGAAACGTTGGTGGAAAGTCCATGGACAAGCCCTCTACGGCGCTGCCGGCTGCAGAGCGTTCCTGACGACAGCCATGCGGGCTGAATCAAGACACTCTGGAGGCACACGGGGTTCATAGTCTGTGGCTCGTGTAGGCGTGAACCTTTTTTTTTTCAAACGTGGATGGATTGGACGGCTGTCTCGTTTCCATCAGCAACTTTCCGGAGATTTCTGACTGCACCCTGTTATCCTGCGCGCAGGCGATATGCTGGGTGGCAGGGTGCTGTTAACAGTCCTGTTGTGTGGTGTGTGCGTGTGTGCGTGTGTGTGTGTGTGTGTGTGTGTGGTGTGTGTGTGTGTGTGACTCGGAAACGTCCTCAAATGCTATAAAAGTCATTAGCGGCAGCCAGGTGTGCAGATTACCAATCTGTAAAAACAACGTAACGGTGGTAGGAGCTATGTCTATCGGTCACCAAATTACCAATCTGTAAAAACAACGTAACGGTGGTAGGAGCTATGTCTATCGGTCCCCAAGTTGTCGGATCTTTATCTGATGTTTTAAGGATGGTGTTAGGAGCTCTCTCTCTCTCTCTCTCTCTCTCTCCTCTCTCTCTCTCTCTCTCTCTCTCTCTCTCTCTCTCTCTCTCTCTCTGAGGTTTGAACCCGCTACCCCAGGATCACCAGGATTACGAGTCCAGTACTCTATTAACTGAGCTATTCCGGCTAGTACTTGGTTTGCCGGACGTGAAGGGTTAGGGTTGGGGGGGGGGGGGGTGATGGGAAGCGGGAAGGTTTGGAGGGGGGGGGGCAGTGAGGGAAGGATAGATGGTGTGGAGGGGTGCGAGGGGGTGGGGGCGGGGGTGGGGGTGGACGAGCTACGAGTCCCAGCCAGTCCAAGCGCCTTTTACATATGGCGCAGGATAGTGGAGTTTGTTTTGACACGCGCGGTATTGATTGATACGGTACGGTGACACCGTGTTATGATACATTATGGTGTTACGATCAGGAACTGTGACAGGGTATCTCATTTAACGCATGGGAAGACAGGGGCGGATGTTGTTGAAGTGCACTCACACAAACCTACACAGTTCCTCAACGAGCCCCGTCCACATATACAGTTCCGCAACGAGCCCCGTCCACATACACAGTTCCTCAACGAGCCCCGTCCACATACACAGTTCCTCAACGAGCCCCGTCCACATACACAGTTCCTCAACGAGCCCCGTCCACATACACAGTTCCTCAACGAGCCCCGTCCACATGAACAAGTTTCTTTTGAAGAACACAGTGTCACACGGCCATCGTCAGGGTCTGGGCTGAAGAGAGTTCCAGAATTCCAGAACAGCTATGGTTCTTTTCGAACCGGTCAGAGATAGGTAAGGGGAACCTGGAGTCTTACAGCAGGATGTCCAGGGTGCTTGTTTGGGTTGAAGAGATTGTGAAGCTATTCCCATACGACTTGGGGGAGAAGGGGAGGGAAGGGAAGGAGAGGGGTGGCGGGGGGGTGTTGAACCTATTCCTGTTTGTTGCAGGAAACCTCCTGGTTTCAGCCTCATCTGCTGCCAGACGGTGCCTTGCATGCTTTCCAACACATCATCTCGCTTTCATTTCATTTTGCTGCTGAACTCAATTGAACTGGTGGGAACTTTCCTGAATAGAGGTCTTTTCTTTTTTTTCTTTTTTTCTAAAAAGGTAAAATCTAGAACAGTTTTTTTCATTTTCTGGGGAAAATTCAATTAGGTTTGTCTTGTGTCATTCATATTTCTGAAATGCGATGGATCATTAATCATGAGGTAACGACTAGTGTTAGTCGTGACTTTATGACCGAAAATGTCCAAACACACACACACTAACACAACACACAACCACACCACACACACACACACACACACACACACACACACCACACGCGCGCGCACTCTCTCTCTCATCTCTATCTCTCTTCTCTCTCGCTCACACACACACACACACACACACACACACACACACACACACACACACACACACACAGAGGTAAATGAACTGGCTGACCGATGTCCAAGCCATACAATGGAACAAACAGGTTTTTTCAGTCATACGATTGAAAACAACACACACACACACACACACACACACACACACGCGCGCGCACGCACGCACGCACGCACGCACGCACGCACGCAGCACGCACGCAACAACACACACCACACAAACACAGCAACAACAGCACAACACCCACAACACACACACACACACACAGCACCACG
>JAFLJL010017428.1:25000-28872 GCA_018398815.1 Conus ventricosus | reverse complement strand
CAACAATACATTTACATACAATGTTTAACTAGTGCTGTCAAGATCATACAAAAGTGTCTTAATTCAAAAGTCGAAATTCGCATGTTACAATGTAAACTTATTACACTATATCAATTATTATTAAATGAAATATTAAAGAGCTGCAAGGGTATATACCAATTACAGTATATAAACAAAGGCTATGAAAATAAAAAAAATAAGAAAAAATAAAAAAACCGAACAAGGGAGGGAACCAATAGCCCGCACACCACACCCCTGAAAGGGTGAGTGCTTGGTGCCTCGGGCATGGTGGGATAGGGAAAAAAAAAAAAAAAAAAAAAAAAAGCAAAACAAAACAAAACAATTTCATGTTCACAAAGTATTGCTCGCTCAAATGTCATGGCTTGTGTGTCGATCCATTACAGGAGCATCATTTTTTTTTCTCTTTTTCTTTCTTTTTGGTATGTGTGTCTTTACCATTTTACAAGGTGTCATGTCAACAATGAAAGACTGTTATAGTGCTTCGCATAGAGCAAGGTAGGGTAGCCAATTTTTCAAAAAGACATGATAACGCATTTCAGTCATATGTGCATACTTATCTATATTGTATCGATGCTTAAGTTCAATTTTAAACCCTGACAATCTGGGTTTAACACTATTAATTCTGCAAGTGTAAACAAAATATTTCGCCCACAATAAAATGAGATCAAATGGTTGGTCTGTTTTCGTGTTTTCATCGGTTCCAAACAAAACCAGCTCAACATTAAATGACAATCTGATACTATTTTCACACGTTGTTTTCATGTAGTTTTCTAATTCTTTCCAGAATTCTTGTGAAGTAGTGCAGTACCACAAATAGTGATGTATACTATCTCTCTCAATTTGACAAAAACTGCATCTATCGCTATCCCTCACACCCATTCTGTTTAGTATGATATTGGATACAAGAATTCTATGACAAATTTTCAATTGGAACCACCTGAATTTTATTTGTTTTATTTTTCTCGCAATTTTCAATACGATTTCCCAATCTACTGCAGTATGTAGCTTGAGTTCCCAGTTCACGAAAGACTTAATATTAAGTACACATAACTTATCGAGAAGTATATTATAGTAAATCTTAGCTCCTTTATTGACACTTGTTATAATTTTCAATAACTTACAATTTTCATTCTTGTAATTATTTTCAAATTTTATGTTTCTTTTCCTTGCATATTCTTTTACTGCACGGACACATCCAAAATAATGTAGAGGATTTAAATGACTTCCCACCTTTGTTGTAAAGGCTTCATAACTTAAAAAGTTACCATTTTCGTCAATCATATCCCCTACGTAGAATATACCTTTCTCTGCCCATGGTTTGTAGAAAAAATGGGAATGGTTAACTTTGAATTTATCATTATAAAAGACAGGTTCTGAAATAATTTCTTCGTTGTTATCTAAATCTACATGAATGCTCAGATTGTCATATGACTTAAATACGTCTTTCCAAAACTTATTACATTTACTATACAAGAATCTCTTTGATCCCAAATATTTTATATTGTTAACTTCTGGACATTGAGTTACTAAAATGGTCTTCCACTTTGAATCATTATTTACTAATTTTCTTATCCAGGACAATTTTAGTGCTTGCATAAAAGCATAAATATTGGTATTCCTATGCCCCCATTTTCAATATCATGTACTGCATATTTTCGTTTAATTTTGTCAGGCTTCCATCCCAGACAAACTCAAAACACATGCTTTGTAATTGTTTTATAACGTCATCAGGAGGGTTTGGAAGCAACAACCACAAGTATACAAGCTTTGACAAAATAAGAGATTTCAGGACTGCAACCTTACCTAATGGTGTGCACATCCGTTTGGACCAAATTTTGAACAACCTTTTCACTTCCAAAAACTTGTCTGATATATTAAGCTCTATTAATTTTGAAAGGTCATTTGTAAACCATATTCCAAGAATTTTGAACTTTCTTGGATTCCACATCATGTGTTTTTCAACTAGGTACACTATTTTCGAGTCCTTCTTCTGTCCTAACCATACATTACAGGTTTTTTCGAAATTTAATTTTAACCCCGAAATATTTTCAAATTCTGATAATGACTCGAAAAGTTTTTCGTAGATTTTTTATCTCCTTGTAGAGTGAAAAACGTATCGTCTGCAAACTGGTTTATCTTGAACTCTGTTTTTGATATTTTTATTCCCTTAATTTCCTCATCGTTTCTGATTTTGCATGCTAAATAACTCTACACATAATACAAATAGATAAGGTGATAGAGGATCCCCTTGACGACACCCTCTTTTTACTGGAAAAGTTTCAGACATTTTGCCGTTAACAATTACGTGTGTTTTAATGTTTTTATAAAAAGTACTAATCCATTTACAAATATCCTCACCAAAACCAAAGCTTTTGATGGCTTTTACCAAGTAATTCCAGTTAACTGAATCAAAAGCCTTTTCAAAATCTATGGAAACTAGTAGTCCTTGTATATTTTTGTGATCCAAATAGTATATCATATCATACAATATTCTCAAGTTATCCCCAATGTACCTCCCAGATATAAATCCTGTCTGATCTTCGTGTATTAGTTTTGGCAAAACTGTTTTGATTCTGTTAGCTATACATGTTGATCCTATTTTGTAGGTTACATTTAACAATGAAATTGGCCTCCAATTATTGATGAATTCCCTAGATTTGTCTCCCTTGGGTAAACATACTATTACGCCCTCCCTTTGTGTTATTGACATTTCCCCTTTACAAAAGCTCTCGTTTAAAGAACGAGTAACAACATCCCCTAGTTGTTTCCAGAAAAATTTGAAAAAATTAACTTGCATACTGTCAACATTTCAGTACCATCGTCAGATCCTCACATGGCATGTTAACTTGCATACTGTCAACATTTCAGTACCATCTTCAGATCCTCACATGGCATCTTAACTTGCATACTGTCAACATTTCAGTACCATCGTCAGATCCTCACATGGCATGTTAACTTGCATACTGTCAACATTTCAGTACCATCGTCAGATCCTCACATGGCATGTTAACTTGCATACTGTCAACATTTCAGTACCATCGTCAGATCCTCACATGGCATGTTAACTTGCATACTGTCAACATTTCAGTACCATCGTCAGATCCTCACATGGCATGTTAACTTGCATACTGTCAACATTTCAGTACCATCGTCAGATCCTCACATGGCATGTTAACTTGCATACTGTCAACATTTCAGTACCATCGTCAGATCCTCACATGGCATGTTAACTTGCATACTGTCAACATTTCAGTACCATCGTCAGATCCTCACATGGCATGTTAACTTGCATACTGTCAACATTTCAGTACCATCGTCAGATCCTCACATGGCATGTTAACTTGCATACTGTCAACATTTCAGTACCATCGTCAGATCCTCACATGGCATGTTAACTTGCATACTGTCAACATTTCAGTACCATCGTCAGATCCTCACATGGCATGTTAACTTGCATACTGTCAACATTTCAGTACCATCGTCAGATCCTCACATGGCATGTTAACTTGCATACTGTCAACATTTCAGTACCATCGTCAGATCCTCACATGGCATGTTAACTTGCATACTGTCAACATTTCAGTACCATCGTCAGATCCTCACATGGCATGTTAACTTGCATACTGTCAACATTTCAGTACCATCGTCAGATCCTCACATGGCATGTTAACTTGCATACTGTCAACATTTCAGTACCATCGTCAGATCCTCACATGGCATGTTAACTTGCATACTGTCAACATTTCAGTACCATCGTCAGATCCTCACATGGCATGTTAACTTGCATACTGTCAACATTTCAGTACCATCGTCAGATCCTCACATGGCATGTTAACTTGCATACTGTCAAC
>JAFLJL010017428.1:17500-20000 GCA_018398815.1 Conus ventricosus | reverse complement strand
GTACGTATGTGCGCCTTTGCCAGTAACGTCAATCCAGGGGAAATCAATAATACACATAACACTTGAGACGCTGGAAATATTCCCATGTTTTCCCATTGACCTGGGTCAGTTTCGGCCTTATAAAGACCCCACTGACCACACAGGACGCTTTCAGGGGTATAGAGTTTGGTCAGAGGATCAATGACATCAGTTTTGTGTTACCTGCTAACAGTGCTGTTACGTCAACATGAATGTGTCAAATAATCTCAGAGATGTTTTCCTTCACACAGGGTTCAAGCTGGAGTAAACACTGAAAGAAAAAAAATGTACCGACAAAAGCCGATACTGTTTGCAAAACAAGGCTGTCATTCGTGGAGCAAAGATAAAACTGTACAAGTCAATGATGCTGATGGGTTCTGCTGTCTCGGGCATGCTGTTTCACTTTCGGCGTACTGCCTTTCCTTCGTTTTCCAGAAGGTGTTTGGAAGGAAAAAGGATGGGGGATAATTCTCATTAAGAAAAATGGAGATACCAAATTTAGAGACAGGTTCTAGACTAACCTGTGAATTAAATGCAAGTAGCACAAGGCCCGATTAAGTAATCAAAACATATTCATAGCAATCAGGGTGATAAAATCGAATTTTTTTATGTACTCATATGGTGAAAATGTGCTTTTTCACATTATTTTCCTTTCATGGTTGAGGAAAATGTTCCCAGCTGACTATCACAGGGTTTAGAAGAGAAAGAGAGAGAGAGAGAGAGAGAGAGAGAGAGAGAGAGAGAGAGAGAGAGAGAGAGAGAGAGAGAGAGAGAGAGACAGACAGACAGACACAGAGACAGAGAGAGGGAGGGAGGGAGACAGAGACGCAGACTAACAGACAGACAAATCATGGCCATTACGAACGTTGAAATCACCTACCCAGACAGCAAGGGTCTTAGGACCCACCTAGGGCCCACCTAGGTTCTGGCTAGATTCAGCTTGTCCAGGCTGGAACTAGCTAGAACCTAGGTGGACCCTAGTACCCTTGCTGTCAGGGTAGTTATTATAGGACTTTTTTTTAACCAACCTCCAAACTCCCACCTCCCACCTGCTCTCTTCACCGCCAACACCAATCGTCAATTCAACAAAGATCCGTGTGGATGGAAAGTGGTTGTGGTTACCATATGACAGAGATGAAAGGAGTCATCATACCACGTGGATGGAAGGGATAATCACACAGCACAGATGAAAGGAGTAACCATATCATCTTGTGGAAGAAAGAGGTCAACATACCATACAAATCAGTAGGGTCATCATAGCATGTAGATGGAAAGAGTCGCCCAAAGAAGCCACCATTTCTGAGGGAACGGAAGGGGTCGTGCACTGTCCTTTCATCTAAAAGACAGCATGTCTGGCCCGTGAAACTGCGGCATCCGTCAGCCCCAGGGTGTGGTATGGTGTCAACGACCTTCTTCAGACAGCACAGCTTGCAGCACTTGGCGTCAACAACTGACACATGACCCGAAGCAGCTGAAGGCAAAGGACGGTGCCTGATTATGTGCGCTGGTTAGAAAAGTGAGCGGAGTTCAGAAGCCGGCAAGTCTGAGCCCATTGCTCCCAGAATCAAGACAACGAGGCGTGCTTGCTGCCCATCTCTATGAGACCGACATCGTTGTCAAGACTTGTGCCTGGCAAGGCTCTGCCTGTAAGAGGCTAATGCGAAATAACTCACGGGTTTCTGGTCACCTTTTGTTGGGAATTCTCCCACCTCTCTGAATCTCTTCTTGACTTCCACGCAGGTCTAAACACTTCTCGTTTTCAGCAGTACCTTTGATTTTGTTGTCGTGCCCCTTGCTGTTTAGAATTCTCTGTCATATAAACCGCACTAATCTGAAACTCACCCTGCTTTCCACAAAGCTCTGAAAACGTATCGCTCTTAGCAATATCTTTGATTTTGTTGCAGATGTGTATTCAATTGTGGCATCTGTGATCTGTCTGCGTCTGCCTTTTCCCTCCGCCACCCCCATCCCCGCTTCATCCCCCCTCCCCCTCCCTTTCTTTCCCACTGGAATTTTTCCACTTCCAGTTAATTCAGGGTGGCTTAGGACAATACGTGTAATTGTCCCATAAGAGTTCCTGGGATATGCGTATTTGATTTTACATTCTGAAATAGTTTGCTATGCTTCAGACACTGTAAAGATCACTTGAGGGACACAGTGTGTGTGTGTGTGTGTGTGTGTGTGTGTGTGTGTGTGTGTGTGTGTGTGTGTGTGTGTGTGTGTGTGTGTGTGTGTGTGTTTCTCTCTCTCTCTCTCTCTCTCTCTCTCTCTCTCTCTCTCTCTCTCTCTCTCTCTCTCTCTCTCTCTCTCTCTCTCTTGCCAACCCTGCACCTGTCTTGTTTTCGGTATCTACGTTTATTGTGCGTGCAAGTGATGGTGGTGGTGGTGGTGGAGTGTGTGTGTACGTATTTGTGTGGTGTGTGCGTGTGTGTGCGTGTGTGTGTATATGTGCGTGTGTGCATGCGTAAATGCGCGTGTGTGT
>JAFLJL010017428.1:10000-12500 GCA_018398815.1 Conus ventricosus | reverse complement strand
TAAAGGTTGTGAATTTTGGGGTTTTCGTTTTCAGAACACTCTATATCATATAGAATTAATGTTTTATTATAAAAAAAAAAAAAAACTAACCAGCCACAATTATTGCTATATCATTTTCTGCCATTGAAAGATGTATATAAACGATATTTTATGCAAATGTTGCTGTAAATATACATAGATATTTAATCAAATGAGACCTCGTGATGCAATGTTTACCAAGCGAAGGATCAGATTTAAATGATCATCTTACCAAATATAGAGGAAAGATTGGTGGTTTATAGATATATCATGCCACACACAGTACATTAAGAGTTATCATTTTTGGAGAAATTAGCCACTTAATGCACATTAAAGCAGCATATTATATACACTTGTTGTTTTACCAAATGATAACAGAACAGTGATAACTTTTGCCTTTGTGGATGGGTCAAGTGAATTTAATTGGGCTGGTGAATTAGGGGGAGATCCCAAAGTGCCGAATAAAGTATTCGTCAAGAATACGTGGTAACAAGATGAAATCCACCATTGGAACAAATTGCGTTAAAACATGAATGTGAGGTCTAAAAAATGATAATAATAATGATAAAAAGAAATAATGATGAAAAAGTAAAAAGAAGAAAAGGCTGTGAATTTGGGATTTTCGTTTTTAGAACACTTTTTATCATATAGAATTAATATTTTCTTATGCAAAAAAAAGAAACTGTGACACGTTGCTTTGAACAACGACTTTCCCTCCAATTTTACCACTCACCCACCCCACCTCATTGCCAGATACATGATTCGTAAAGAATACGAAACTGGAACATGTCGCGCTAAAACATGAATGTAAAAGAAGGCGGCCTTGCTTTGAATTACGACTTTCTCTACGATTTTAACACCCCCCCCCCCCCACCTGTCCGCTTGCCTTCCCCCTGCACTCCTCTTCCACGCACACCACCCTCTCATCCTTTCCTCGCACTGTGTTTTGACCTTTGGACCTTGTGGTACTCACTGCCTAACTCTGTAAATGGAATGTTCGCCTGACACAGAGTCAGTGAGTTACACCCTAGCTGCCTTAGGCTGTGCAAGATCCTCCGTCATCGTATATGGGATGACTGCAGAGTTAAGACTGCTCCTCAGGCTTTTCAACACCCTCCCGCATCTTGTTGGGAATCACTTCGGTCAAAAGACGGCTACAATCGCCCTCATCATCTCGCTTACTCTGTTTTGAAGGTGCGCGGTGAAAAGACGGTATACACCAGTCACGTGAGTTCAGTTGGCAGACTGACTCGCGTTAAAGTCTGTCACGTGGGTGGTTCTCCCCCCCCTCTCTCTCTCTCTCTCTCTCTCTCTCTCTCTCTTCACTCACACACACACACACACACACACACACACACACACACACACACAGAGAGAGAGAGAGAGAGAGGAGAGAGAGAGAGAGAGAGAGAGAGATTGATTGATTGATTGATTTATTCAGATTAGGCCATAGCCCATACTGAAGGGGACACAGCTGGAATACACGAATAAAGACAAATTCTCACAAAAAGAAATGGAAGAAAAGCAGATACACATACATACTATACAAATTGTTATGAATACATTGCTCGTAGTCGCTTTTGTGCTTCGTATATGTACCTGGCAAGATCAAAGAGGACACACTCATTTCCTGATGTTAATAGTAAGCTGACTCTAAAACTACAAGGATCAGAATAATACTTTGACTTAATAAATTTTACTCGAAGATCATTGAGAGCAGGACAGCAAAATAAAAAAATGTATTTCATCTTCCTTGGCCTGGTAACATAGCCGACATATCAGTCTATTTTCATTCAAAGCACTGTATCTGAACCGATGGCAAGCTATGTCAGAAATACCAAATCTAAACTTAGTCAATGCACTCTTAATATACCTGTCCATTTTCATTTTGATGTATGGCTCAATCATATACGTTGTTTTAAACAGTCTGTATTGTGCAAATCTGTCACTGTTGTTGATATGGTCATGCCAATCTTGCCATCTGCAATCAATCATTCTTTGTTTAAAACATTTCAAAAATCCCGATATATTTTCAACGCCCTGGTTGTCCCAAACATATGCAAAGCCATACGAATTTAAGCACTGACGAACAGTGGTAGCCCATGTCTTCTTACCATTATAATCCAAATTTCGTAACGTCCTATAAGCTTTATATGGTATCTTTGTTTCCTCCATTCTGGTTATTTTCAGCCAATACTTAATGCATTTTAAAAACGAATTAATATAAATCGGATACCTTCCAAGTTCGCCATAAACACACACACACACACACACACACACACACACACACACCACACACACACACACACACAGAGAGAGAGAGAGAGAGAGAGAGAGAGTGAGAGAGAGAGAGAGAGAGAGAAGAGAGAGAGAGAGAGAGAGAGAGAGAGGCCTTGAATAAGATATTCATTTCATCTCTGTGTTCGTACTTCGCTGGGATACCTCCTTTCAGCCTCTTCGGGTTTCTTGCTCGTGTTACTGC
>JAFLJL010017427.1:169989-178428 GCA_018398815.1 Conus ventricosus | reverse complement strand
GAAAAAGGGGTGATGGGGGCAAACAGACAAGAAGAACAGTATCATTACATGTAAGAAAGGAGGAAAGACAGTGGAGTGATGAGCAAACAGACAAGAAGAACACGTATCATTTCATGAAAGAAAGGTAAAAGACAGTGGAGTGATGAGCAAACAGACAAGACGAAAAACGTATCACTTATTTAAGAAAGGAGGAACTGACAGACTGTCAGTTAGGTAGAGGGAAAGGAAAGACAGACAGACAGTGAAAAGGGAGGGTGGGAGGGAAGGAAAATACGGACAGACAAGGAGAGATAATTAGGGGCAAGAAACAGATTTGAAAAGATATTTAAAGATCAATGCAGAAAGAAAGAGACGGTTATCCAGATTCACAGAGAGAGAGAGAGAGAGAGAGAAGAGAGAGAGAGAGAGAGAGAGAGAGAGAGAGAGAGAGAGAGAAAGAGAGCTAAAAGTAAGAGACAGAGAGAGAGAATGAGAGAGAGACAAGAGGACAAACAGACAGATAGAGACAGACGGACGATAGACAGAGACAGAGCGGAGAGAATTAAGTTATAAGAAAGGGAGAGGGGAGAGAGAGAGGGGGAGATAGAGAGAGAGGGAGAGAGAAAAGAGAGAGAGAGAGAGACAGACGACAGACAGACGGGACAGATTGGGAGGAGAGTGCCAGTAGTACGACATAAATCAGAGAGAGAGAGAGGAGGGGGCGTGAGAAAAAGAGAGAGACAGAGACAGAGGAGAGAGAGAGAGAGGAGAGAGGGGAGAGAGAGAGAGAGAGACAGACAGACAGACAGACAGACGGGACAGACGACAGACAAAACAGACAGACAGACAGACGGGGTGAGAGAGAATATGACAGACGGCGTGAAAGAGGGAGAGGGAGAAACCGAGAAAGAAGAGAAACAAAGAGCGAAAGAGAGGAGAGAAGAAGAAGAAGAAGAAGAAAAAGAAAGAAAGAAAGAGAGAGAGAGAGAGAGAGAGGAGAGGAGGGGACAGAGAGAGGGGGAGGAGAGAGATGGTGGACAGACATACAAGACATGCAGGATGAGAAAAGACAGATAGACAGACATAGTAAGGGATATATAGAGACCTAGATACTGAAATACTCTCTTACCAGTTGTCACGACCGACCTCTGGAGGATCGGTCTAGATGGGAGTGAAGGAGGGGACTGACCTCACACCCCCCGCAAGAAAACCACACAAGAAAGATTACAATACAATACACCATTTATTCACACCAGCACACACATAGTAAACAAAAAAGCATTCCAACAAAACACAACATGCACAATCACAATTAAGCATTTCAACACACACAACATCAATGGGTCACAAACAAGCATTTCCCCGCACACAACATAACCATAATCATAAATATCATTATCAACAAAACATTCCTTTCCGTGTTCAGTGGTTCCCCCACACCTCTGTCTCTCCAAAGTTCCTCTAGCGTACCGTGTCGACTCAGGTGCCCCAAACCGGGTCTGTTCCCGAACAGAGTCTTTCAATGCCGACACCCCGACACACACACACCCAAATTGCACGACACAGAGCGAACCACACTGGTGACATGGGCTGTAGGAAGCCCGGAAGGACAGTGGAGAACGCGTCCCGTGGGACGAGCGTTGTCGCTTAAGGTCCCGGACAGGGGTTAGGACGTCCAGCAAGGTCCACATGCTCCTCACATGCGCGGCCCCAACAGCAAGCTTCGGGTGAAGCCCCCAGGAGGGGAGAAAACGGAATTGGAAGGAAAGAAGGGTAACCATGGGTCGAGGCGTTGTCGCTGAAGGCCCCGGTCAGGGGTTAGGCCCATCCAGCAAGGTCACGTACTGCTCACACTGCGTGGCCCCAACAGCGCAAGCTCGGGTGACGCCCGGGAGGAGAGAAAACGGAACGGGAAGGAAAGGAGAAAGGGTACGGGAAAACCCCGCAGTCAGTACGGTCTGAAATTTGCTGCTTAATCCTAACAGCACTCGCATGGTGGGCGAGGGGAGGTGTTGCTGAATACATTAGTAACACCAGCTCAACACAGACCTGAGCAAAACACAGTAAACAAACCAAATGAGGAATGTTCCCCTAAGGGTTCCTCACACGAAGCAGGTAAAGAGTTACATTAACAGGCTAAACAAACGAACAGCAATTATATCTTCACCCTTCCCTCACGTTCAACATTTTCCTTTCTTAGGAACTGAAACTAATACGGCAACCATTGCTTTATAACTGCACCATATTTGCAATAATAATTCAATGGCACGATTATCCTCACATTTTATAATAAATTTCAAAAATAACAATTCTCCAACCCCGCTCCAAATGGACTAATCAGCGTACGCACGCTCGCAAACACAAAACACTGTTCCCTTGCAAACACAAACAGACGGTGGCTGAAGAATAAGAGACCGGTGATTGTGACAGGGGCGGACGAGCGAGACCAAGCAAGTACCAACCCTGAATCACCAGGTTTCCCCTTCCCCGCCGACTTTCCGCATCACCAGATGCATAAAAAGGAGAAAGACTTTTGGATATAATTTTGACTGGCCAGGTTAAAGATTGAATTAACCAGAAAAAGTGGTCTCAAACAATATTTCCTTTATAATTTTGAAACCAAAAGAAATTGCGCAAAAGAAAAGAATTAGCCGGCTAACAACAAAAAACAACAACAAACAAACCCCGAAACTGATGCTTACCAGCTACCCGTGGGTGACCCAAACGTGGCGGGTTTAAGCGACTCTCTGCCCTTGTCCAGTCGAGAGGACAGCAGAGCAGATGCGGAAAAGAGATGACGTGATGTGATGTCCCTCCTACAGGCCGACTGTAGGAATGAGGTACCGACCGTACCTTCGAAAGAAGTGGTAGAAAACCATAACCGGAGCAGGGGCTCCCAAGGACATCTTCCGCTCGAGTGAAGAGAAAACCTGCCTAAGCAATGGCAGCCAACATGCCACGCTACGTCACAGAGTGAGAATACCTCAAGCCAAGAGGAATGCTGCACGTGGGGCAGGTAAAAAAAACAGGTGAGAGGCCGACAAAAGACAGCCAGTTCAAGCGAAAGGTACCAGCCAACCCGTGAACCTGCAGGATGATTGCACGGGCAGTGGAATTAGAGAGAGAGAGAGAGAGAGGGGAAAGTAAACCCAACCTGGGGCTGAACGACATTAAGGTGCAAACAAAACCACAAGCCACATTAAGGGACGGATACACGACAACAACAAGACAATTAAATAAATGAATAATTCCACCACCCTAGATGGGTCAATCGTAAAAGGCCCCGTGACAAACTCGTGACACCAGTTGAGGTCGTACGAAATGAAAAGGGGTGGGGTATATGGACTCGTAGAGAGATACGTATTAAGATAATGGCTTACCCGTTGGGGGTACTGGAGACGAAGAGAACAACGTTCCTGAAACACATACAGGGATGGTAATTGTGGAAAAAAAGAGAGAGAGAGAGAGAGGGGGGGAGGTGAGAGTGAGAGAGGGACAGAGAGAGAGAGATGAGAGAGAAAAGAGAGAGAGAGAGAGAGAGACGGACAACAGACCAGACAAAGATATTTCAACAGAGACATAGATAGAAAGAAGCTAACAGAAAAGGCAGGGCAGGCAATAAACACAAAAACCCAAGACACAAAAATTAAAAATTTTGGAAAACCAAAAGGGGGAAATTTTCCCCCGCCAAAGAAAAGGGGGAAAAATTGGGGGGCCCCCGGCAAAACCAAACAAAAAAACCCAAACAACCCCCCAAAACAAACAAAACCGAAAACCCTGAATGCCTTTAAAAAAACCGGGGGCAAAAAAAAAAAAAAAAAAAAAAAAAAAAAAAAAAAAAAAAAAAAAAAAAAAAAAAAAAAAAAAAAAAAAAAAAAAAAAAAAAAAAAAAAAAAAAAAAAGGGGGGGGGGGGGGGGGGGGGGGGGGGGGGGGGGGGGGGGGGGGGGGGGGGGGGGGGGGGGGGGGGGGGGGGGGGGGGGGGGGGGAAAAAACCCAAACAAAAAGGCCGGGGTTAAAGGTTTCCCCCCCGCCGGGCAGAAAACAACAGATGGGGAAAAAAGGGAAAAGAGACAGGGAGGACAGGACAGGGGGAAAAAAAAAGGTCCCAAACCAAATTCGACAAATTAAAAACCCAAAACCGGAGAGGGTAAGGGGACCCCCCTAAATAAAAAAAATGCCAAACCTTGGGGGGAAAAACGGGGAGGGAAGGTAAAGATTTAAAAACCCCAAAACCCAAGGGGAAAATTGGGGAAGGGGAGGAAAAAGACAGGGAGAGGGAAGAGAAGAGGAAGGAAAGGAACCCAAATTAACCCAAAAAAGGATTTATTAAGGGAGTGGAAAGATGAGGAGAAGAGAGAGGAGAAAGTCCAAGGACAAAACAAACAAAGGGCAAAACCCCCCCCAAACCCAATTTAAGGGCGGAAACAGGCAAAAAAAGAAATAAAAAAAGAAAACCAAACCCAAGAGGGTAAACGAATGGGCCGGCAAATCGGAAAAGGGAGGGAGAAAAAAAAGGATGGGGAAGGAGAGAGAGAACGAGAAGAAATGGACAAAGGGGGGACGGAGAGAAAGAGAACAACTTTCCGAAAACAACGGGGAAGGAAAATTGGGAAAAGAAAAAAGGAAAAAGGGGGGGGGAATAAAAACAGGGAGGAAGAGGAGGAAAATAAAGGAGGGGCCGGCGGCGCATAAGACCGAAAAACAGGAAAAGGAAGAAAAAAGGCAACGGGGCGGGGGGAAAAGGCAAAAAAAAAAAACAAACCCAACAAAAAACCAGGGAGGACAAACAAAAAAAACAACAGAAAATTACAGTAAAGAAAAAACGGGGAGGGGATGAGCCAATAAAAGAAAATGTTTTCCATTACATGGGGAAAGGGGAAAAGCCCAAACCTTGAAAGAGGCAAGGGGAGAGAGAAAAGGGAGAGAAAAGGGGGGAGAGAGAGCAAAGAGGGGGAGGGGAGAGAGAGAGAGAGAAAAAAAGTTTTTTGAGAGAGAGGGGGAGAGAGGGAGAAAAATTTGGAAACGGGCTGACAGACAAAAGAAGACAAAAGAAGGGGGGGGAAGGGTAGAGGGGAAACGGGGACAGAAAAAGCAGGAAAAAAAAGGGACGAGGGGGAAACAAAGGGAAAGATAAGAACAGGAAGAGAGAGAGAGAGAGAGAGAGAGGGGGAAAAGAGAGAGGGGGAAAGAAGAAGAGAGAGAGGGGGAGAGGAGGAGAAGACAGACAGACAGACAGCAGACGGGACAGACGGGACAGAAAATCAGGGGAAAAAACACGAAATTTTCCCAATAGATCAACAAACAGACGGGGGGAAAATTTTGGGGGCCGGGGGCCCTTTGGGTTTTAAAAAGGGCCCAGTTGTGCTTTTGGGGGAAAGGCAATTTGAAATTCCCAAAACACATGGACAAAAAAAAAACCGTTTTCTGGGAAAAGGGGGAAAGCAAAGATAAAAACAAAAAAAACTTTCCAAAATGTAAGAAACCCCCCCAAAAAACCCCAAGGGCAAAAAAGGGAAAGAGAGGAGGAAAGGAGTGAGTGATGAGAAAAGGGAAGGGGAAGAAAAACGACAACAGTAAGAAAAGGGGGAAATGCCCAATTTGCCAGACAAAAAGGGTGAGGGGAGAAGAGGAAGGGAAAAAGAGGGACGAGAGAAAAGAAGAGAAAAAAAAGGGGAGAGAGAGAGAGAGGAGGAGGGGAAAAGAGATGAGAGAGAGGAGAGGGGGGACAGACAGAAGACTAGACGGGAAAAAGAAAAGGACAAAAAACCAGGGGCAAACAAAAAAGACAATAGATAAACAAAACGGGGGGAAGGGGCCTTTTTTAAAAACCCAGGGGGAAGGGGGGTGGGAAGGCCGAAACAAGGAAAATGGAAACGGGGGAGAAAGAAGAAAAAAAAAAATTAAAATTGGAGAAACAAAAAAAACCCGACAAACAGAAGGGAAAAGGGGGAAAAAAGTGTTGACGGAGAACAAACAGACAAAAAGGGAAAGTACCAGTAAAAAAGGGAAGGAACTAAAAAGCGGGGCAAGAGGGGGGGGGAAGAGAAAAAGGGGAGGAGGGGAGGGAGAGGAAAAAGGGGGAGAAGGAGAGAGAAGGAGAGAGGGGAAGGAGAGAGAGAGAGAGAGACAGCGAAAGAGAGCAAAAGGGGAACAGAGACAGAAAAAGGGGCAGAAGCAGAAAAAAGGGGGTTTGGAAGAAATCCCAAGACACCCGGGGTGAAAAAAGGGGGACGAAGAAAACCAAGGGATGAAAAACCCAAAAGAAAACCCAACAGGGAGGGAGAGATGAAAAAAAGGGGGGTTTTAAGGGAAAACCGAGGAGAGAAGAAAGGGGTTAAGGCCTCCCAGGGGGGATTTGGAGCAAAGGGGGAAAGGGCCTAAAAACCACCAGGGAAGGGGTGGGGGAAAAGAAGAGAGAGAGAGAGAGAGAGAGGAGAGAGAGAGAGAGGGAAAAAGAGAGAGAGACAGGGGAACAGAGAAGAAGAGAGAGGAAAAGAGTATGGTGGACAGACATACAAGACATGCGGGTGAGCAAAAAGAAGAAGACACAAAAGGGATTTTTTTAGGCCCTACTTATAAAAATACTCTCTTCCCAGTTGGGGGTTCTTTCGAGATGAAAAGACGGGGGGGTATAGGACGATAGAGTTTTTACGTTTTAAAGATAATGGCTTACCTTTGGGGGCACTTGAGCGAAGAGGGAAAAACGTTCCTGAAACACTTACGGGGAAGGGTTTAAACTGTGGGAAAAAGAAAAGAGCGGGGGTGAGGGGGAGGGGGAAGAGGAGAAAAAAGGGGAAAAAGGGGGAAAAAGAGAGAGGGGGAAGATTAAAAAAGGGGGAAAAGAGAGACAGAAGGGGTGAAGAGTAATAGAAAAAAGGAGGGAGGAGGGAAAAAGAGGGAAAGGGGAAAAGAGGAAAAAGAAGGGGGGGGACGAGAAAAAGGAGGGAATTTTTGAAAAAAGGGGGAAAAGGAAAAGGAGAGTGAGAGAGAGAAGAGAAAAAGGGAAAAGAAAGAAAAGAAGCACAGAGAAAGAAAGAAGAAACAAAAGGGAAGGAAAGGGGAGAAAGAAAGAAAAGGGGGAGAAGAGAGAGGAAGAAAAAAAAAGGAAATAAGAAAGGGTTTGGGGTAAAAACAAAAGAGAGGCGTTTGGGGGAGACCACAAAAAGAGATTTTTTTAAGGGGGACAGGGACAGAAAGGGGCGTGGACACAGAGAGAAAGAAGAAAAAAGCAAAGAAGGAGAAGGAGAGGTTGAGAAAGAAAGAAGGGAGAAGAAAAGGAGGAAAGAAAAAAAAGGAGGGAAACAAAAACAAGAAAAAAACAAAATAAAAAAAAGGCCCTAATAAAAGAAAGTTTTAACCAGGGGGAAAACGGGGGAAAGTTTGGGAAAAACAGAGAAGAAAGAAAAGGGAAAGAAGAGAAGAGGAAAAAGGGGTTAGAAAGAAAGAAGAAAAAAAAAAAAGAGAGGGAAAGGCCCTCAAAAAGAAAAGTTTACCCGGGGGACGGGGGGGAAAAAAGAAGTTCAAAAGGCCGAAAACAGCAGGGAGGAAAGGAAAGAAAGAGAGGGAGAAGAGAAGAGGAAAAAGGAGAAAAAATTGAAGAAAAAAACGGGAGGGAAGGAGAAAATTAAAATTTAAATTGTTTAAATTCAGGGGAAGAGGGGAGATTTTAAAAAGAGAGTGAGGTAAGAAAATGAAGAAGAGGGGGGGGGGGGGGGGGGGGGGGGGGGGGGGGGGGGGGGGGGGGGGGGGGGGGGGGGGGGGGGGGGGGGGGGGGGGGTTGGGGGGGGGGGGGGGGGGGGGGGGGGGGACAGACAGCCCAAAGAAGCAGAGAAGATGGGAGGAGGGGATGGAGAGAGGGGGGCAGATAAGCAGAAATATACAGAGACAGAGACGAGGGGCGTATCAGACAGTTTGGGGCAGATAAGAGAAGGAAAGGGGGAGAGAAAAGAGAGAGGGGAGAGGAGAGGGGTTTGAGAGAGAGAGAGAGAGAAAAAAGGGAAGAGAGAGGGGGGAAAAAAACAGAAAAGGACAGCAGACAAATCAGGGGGGAAAACCCCGGAAAAAAGACAGAAAATTTCAAAAAAACAGCGGGAGAAAAGCAAAGTTTAAAAACAACACTTCCTCCCCGGTGTTGAGAAAAACCAAACAAAAAACACGACCCTTTTCATGTAAGAGAGGGGGAAAAAACAGTCGAGTGATGAGGGAAAACCCAGAAAAGAAAAAACACTTTTCATTACATGTAAGAAAGGAGGAATGACAAATTTCCCAGAGGCAAGGGGGAGAGAGAGAGAGAGAGGGGGGTGAGGGGGAGAGGGGGGGGAGAGGAGAGGGGGAAAAGAGAGGGGAGAAAAAGAGGAAAAGAGAGAGAGAGAGAGAGAGAAAAAGAGAAGTCAGACGGGACGACAGGACACCCCGACAGACAGAAAAACCCTGGGTGAGAGGGACATTGACAGCCAGCG
>JAFLJL010017427.1:148366-153366 GCA_018398815.1 Conus ventricosus | reverse complement strand
GCGGTACTGATTGTCTTTTTTGGTGTCGTTAAAACCATTCTTCCATTTCATTTCTACAGGCAAGTGCCAAGAAAACAGTCTGTCCCCAACTTTCATGTTGCAGGATTCCTTCAGCTCAGAGAGACCAAAAAATAATCATTACACTACACCCATTTGGGGAAATAAAAGTGATTCCCCTTGTTTGTCATCACACAACAAACCATTCATATAAACAGTTCAAACAAATAACACAAATCTATCAATGATCTCCCAAAACTGTTAATCGATTGGTCTTTTGAACAACGACTTTTATGAAATTCCAAATCATCATCATCATCATCATTGTTATCATCCTCATTTCATCATTTCATCGCTCCACACGGGTTAAGTGCCTGATAAATAAGCATGTTTTCCTGCCTTGGTTGTTTGCATCCCGTTCTGGCATTGAGGTCTCCACATATCATGAGGCAAACATCGTCATCGCGTATTACCTCTGACAGAGCTTCTTCAAGAACGACAACTCCGTCTTTTACCTGCATTTGGTTATATGCTGGACCTCCTTCTGGCACCACATAGCAAACCCACATAAATAACATCTTTTCCAGTGTTGAACAGTCTACTGTCCATCTTTAGTACAATGACATTACTGCAGTCGACCTTAATTTGTTTACAAATGGTTCCAAATGTTTCTTAACCATCACTAACACTCCTCCAGAGTTTCTCCCATGTATTGTAAATTTTTTAGCTGGAGCAACAAATTTTGTAAACTCTGGAAAAAACGGTTTTAAAATCAAAACTTGCACCGACAAAGGTTTCTGTCAAACAGACAACATCAAAGGAATTAATATTAATTCATAAAGGAACATTCATGCAATTTATTTAATAAATTTTCAACATTGTAATTCAAAAAGTTCAATTCCAAAGCTTGATGGTTCGCCTCATGCTATTTAATAGTTGAACGTAAGGTTCTAGCGCTGGCACTGGAGCTGGCACTGGCGCTGGCACTGGGGCTGCCTCTATGGCTACCGCCGCTGTGAGGGGGAGACCTGCACGGACACGAGACGCTGAGCCCCGAAGATACCGTGCATTCCCCTCTGTTGTGTTGTCACCCGCCGCGCGTTGCCACTGGTGCCGCTGTGCGAGGAGTTATTTTAGCAGCAGGTGAGAGGCTGCGCCGCTGGTTGGCTGCTGTTCCTGCGCTCGGTCACCCGCTGACTGACGTCATTAACGTCAGTTACGGGATCTCGTCTGTCATTGGCTGATGGTCTGCCGCCTGTGTTTACATTCTGCATGTGCGAATTGTTGACTTCAGGCACTGCAGATTCCGGCTGTCACCTCAGCATAACTACGAGGATCGGTGCAATAACAAATTTCCCTCGCACGAAATATGCTGACTTTCCCTCGTTTTTCGCTCTGGCCACAGTCTCCGTCTGTCTCCTCGTCAGATCGTTCGACTCTGACACCAATCTTCTCCAGCTCAGAACGAAGCTGACGATCTCTGATGATAAACATTTTGTCCCTCCACTGTGTGAATTTCACGATCATTGTTTGTGTCTGTCCTTCACGTGGCTGTCCTACTCTGTGTGCTCTGGCAATGTGTTCCTGTGGTGTCCATGTCCTGGTCCGATCTACAGAGTTTAATTGTGTCACACACGATCCTGGCACACGTGTCGTAGTCTTCTCTGGGGTTTTGTTGTGGTAGACCATAGATTCTTAAATTGTCTCTTCTAGAGAATCCATCCAGTCTGTCGATTTCTTCTGTCATCTTTTCTACTTCTCCCTTCAAATCACTGACCGATGTTTTCAAGGTGTTTGTCTCCTCCCCTGCCCTGTCGTCTCTGCAAAATAACTCATCCATGTCTCTGGTTAGTGACGACACAGTGTCTGCCAGTCGTTGATTGTCAGTCTCAGTCTGTCACACCGTCTGTTTATTTCTTCACATTTTTCACTGACACTATTTAACTGCGATTTTATATCCACAAGATCGTTTTTAATTGCCACATTCTGTTCATGTTGCTGTTCACGTTGCTGAGTGATTTCTTCTTTTAAGTCGGAAATAGCGCAGAGAATTTGCCGAGCGCGTCAGCAGGGAGAGAACTGGCGGTGGCACTTACTTCTGTTGTCGTGTCAGAATGGTGTTGTTTGTCAGTGGTGTCGGTAGGTCCTGGGTTCTGTTCAATATCACCACTTAGCAGCAGTTTCCTGGCTGAGAACACCACGTTGATCACACACGCTGCTACAAGTGCTGGAACCTGTAGACCGGTGACAGTTGTGTTGGTGTGTACTCCGCACTGACACTAACATGACCCAGTTCACTGACACACGGCATGGTCACTCCGTCACTGTTTCCCTTCCTCCAACAGCACATTTCTCATTTCCAACATCACCTCAATGTTCGTTTTCCACTCCACACCAGCAGCACTTCAAACAAGCACAGGAGGTACACAGCTACACAGTCACAGAGTGACACGACAGGCGAGTCACTGCCACCCACCTTTGCACGCACTGCATTTCTTGCCGAGTTCATGACACCACAAAAATGGCCAATTCTGGCCCTCCACAAGGTCAGGTCGATCATTTTAACGTGACACCCTTATCCACTCACCTTCCCACACCTGTTCTATCACTAACTATCAATTAAACTTTCTACTAGCTATCAATATTTCACAAAAATGTTGCAGCTGGCCGTAGGTGATGTTTACAGTTCCGCCATCTTGCGCATGCCCCCCTGAGTTTATTCAGAGAGAGAGAGAGAGGAGAGAGAGAGAGAGAGAGAGAGAGAGAGGAGAGAGAGGAAAAGAGAGAGAGAGAGAGAGAGAGAGAGAGAGAGAGAGAGAGTGAGATAGAGGAGTGAGATAGTCTGACAGACAGACAGACAAAGAAGCAGAGAAGATCGGAGAGAGACAGAGAGGGAGAGAGAGCGAGAGCGACACAGAGAGAGAGAGAGATATGGAGAGACGGACAGACAGATAAGCAGAGATATACAGAGACAGAGAGAGGATCAGACAGATAGACAGACACAAAGAGAGAGAGAGAGACAGACAGACAGACAGATAGACAAATCATGGGGCAAACACGAAATATGACAGATAGATCAACAAACAGACGGATGGACAGAGACCTACGTGTTAAAACAATGTCTTACCAGTTGTGGGCACTGAAGGCGATGAGGTTAGAGTTCCTGAAACACATGGACAAATGGACAGACTGTGGTTTCTGGGAGACAAGCAAAGAAAATAACAACACTTCCACACACGGTGATGAGCAAACAAACAAAAACACGCATCATTACATGTAAGAGAGGAGGAAAGACAGTGGAGTGATGGGCGAATAGACGAGAAGAACACGTATCACTTCATGTAAGAAAGGAGGAACTGACAAATTGTCAGTTAGGTAGAGGGAAAGGAGAGACAGACAGATAGACAGTGAGGGGGAGGGAGGGGGAAGGGAAATACGGACAGACAAAGAGAGAAAATTAGGGCAAGAAATAGATTGAAAAGATATTACTCTCCAAAAAAAGAAACTTGACACTATTGTAATTTGGATTTGTTGTGAAAATAAGGGATGTAGTGAAATTGTCATATCAGTATTTTGTAAAGCAACCACTGCACTTGCTAAACCTGCAAACTCACGTGCTTTGAACATCCAAATGTCCGTCTGGCTGATGTTACAATCAATTCCTAATTTTGTCCATTTTGCCTTTCACGTGCACAGTGGTGAGCTGTAACTCGGCATTCTGACACGCTTTTCCGTTGGGTATAAAAATCCAAAGCAACCATGGGTCAAACAATGCACATAACACTACTGCCGGCAAAAGAAGAATGCCAAGGTTGTCTGATGCTCAATGCAATAACGCAATTGGACGATTGCAAGCAGGGGCCACTCAGCAAGGCGTGGCAAGGCACTTTGGTGAGTCCAGACAGACCATTGCTGCATTATGGACCGTTACAACATCGCTCACAGTGTGAGGGACAGGCCGAGGTCAGGTCGACCCGGGGTCACTACTGCTGCTCAGGATCGTTACATCCGTGTGCGCCACCTTCGAGACCGCACTACAACGGCAACATCCACAGCGCTCCAAATTCCGGGACATCGAAGAATTTCTGATCAAACAGTTCGCAATCGTCTCAGGGAGGCCGGCAATTTTGCTCGACGACCAGTTCGACGGAATATTCTGAACGCAGGTCACATGGCAGCACGTCTTCAGTGGTGCCGATACAGAGTGGGGTGGCCACGTGCACGATGAAGAACAGTTTTGTTCACTGATGAGTCACGGTTCCTCCTTAGACGGGTTGATGGGCGTGCACGAATGTACCGACGTCAAGGAGAGCGTTTTGCCCCTAACTGCATTCAGCAAGTGGACCATTTTGGTGGTGGTAGTGTCATGGTGTGGGGAGGAATACGACACAATGACAGGACTGATCTCGTGCATGTGGCAGGTAATTTAACAGGAGCCAGATACAAGGATGAGATCCTGCAGCCTCATGTTGTCCCACACATGAACACCAATGGAGGAATTTTCCAGCCCGACAACGCTCGCCCGCATGTTGCTCGAGTCTGTCTTGATTTCCTGCATGCCAGCAATGTCCAAACTCTGCCATGGCCTGCCTGTTCCCCAGATCTGAATCCAACTGAACATTTGTGGGATGTCCTGGATCGACGCGTGCGCCAGAGGAACCCACCACCACAGACACTCCCAGAGCTTCTTGAGGCACTCCAGCACGAGTGGCACACCATTCCACAACGTGTGATTGCAAACCTGATTGCGTCGATGGGTCCCCGATGCCAGGCAGTGATTGACGCCAATGGCGGTCATACCAGATACTGACATTTCGTGTACCCTGCTGTCTTTTCCACTGTCTGATTGGTTTACTTTTCAGTCAATAGAGTTAAATGTTTTCAACACATGTCCTTTGGTAATCAATTAGTACATCGGTCATAATTTGTTGTTTGAATCAAATCCAATTTTGGCAATAAAAAAATTAAATACCGGTGTCAAGTTTCTTTTTTGGGAGAGTATA
>JAFLJL010017427.1:124271-139271 GCA_018398815.1 Conus ventricosus | reverse complement strand
GTCCCTTTCTTGCTCTTCTCCCATCTGTCTGTCTGTCTCTGTCACACACACTCTCTCTCTCTCTCTCTGTCTCTCTCTCTCTCTCCCCATCTCTCTCCTTCGCTCTCTGTTTCTCATCTTTCTTGGTTTCTCCCAGTCTCTCTTTCACGCTGTCTGTCAGATGTCTCTCTCACCCTGTCTGTCTGTCTGTCTGTCTGTCTGTCTGTCTGTCTGTCTCTCTCTCTCTCTCTCTCTCTCTCTCTCTCTCTCTCTCTCTCTCTCTCTCTCTCTCTCTTACCTCTGGTACAATTGACAGTTGCTCCTTTCTTACATGTAATGATACGTGTTCTTCTTGTCTGTTTGCTCATCACTCCACTGTCTTTCCTCCTTTCTTACATGTAATGATACGTGTTCTTGTCTGTTTACTCATCACTCCACTGTCTTTCCTCTTCTCTTACATGTAATGATGCGTGTTCTTGTTTGTTTGCTCATCACTCCACTGTCTTTGTGTGTGGAAGTGTTGTTATTTTCTTTGCTTGTCTCCCAGTAACCACAGTCTTCCTTTTTGTCCATTTTTCAAACTCTAACCTCTTCGCCTTCAGTCCCCCAAAACAGGTAAACTTTAAATTTTAAAAACCGTACCCTCTGTCCATCCTTGTTTGTTGATTTTATCGTCATATTACGTTTTTGGCCCCAAAGATTTGTCTATCTTCCTTCTTCTGTCTGTCTCCCTCTTTTCCCCTGTCCTGTTCCCCTGTCTATCTGTCTGATGGGCCTCTCAGTCAGTCTCGCCCTCTGAAATTTTTCCCTTGTTTAAATTCTTCTGCCCCATCCTCCATCTCGCTCCTCCTCCCCCACCCTCTCTTTTTTCCTCTCTCCTCTCTTTCCTCTCGGATCTTCCTCTTTTTTCTTTGTCTGTCTGTCGACTTTCTCACTCTCTCAATCTCACTCTCCTCTAAAAAATTTCCAATTTCTTTTTATTTCTCTTTTCTCCCCTCTTCTCTCTCTCTCTTGCTTCTCCTCTCTCTTTCCCCTCCTCTCTCTCCCCTCTCTTTTCCTCCTCTCTCTCTCTCTCTCTCTCTCTTTTTGGGACAGTTTACCATCTTTTTGCATGTTTTTCGGGGGGAAAAACCCTCTAACCCTTCGTCCCCAGTGTCCCCAACTGGAAAGACATTTTTTAAAAATTTATGTAGGTCTCTACCATTTTCTCTATTTGTTTTTTATCATCCGTTTTCTATTTTAAAAACCTTTTCCCTTCCTCTGTCCTACCCCCCTGTCTCTGTTCTTTTGCCCTCAACTGCCCTGCCTGTCTCCCTTCTTTTAGCTTTTTTCTACCATGTCTCTTGTCATTTTTTTCTGTGCCCTGCTGCCCTTCTCTTTTTTTCTCTCTCTCTCTCCCCCCCCTCCCCTTCCTCCCCCTCTCTCCCCTCATTCTCCCCTCTCCCCTTCTCTCTCTCCCCTTTCTCTCGCCCTCTGTCTCACTCTCACCTCTCTCTCTCTCTCTCCCTCTTCCTCTCCCTCTCTCCCTCTTTCCCCTCCCTCCCTCTCTCTCTCTCTGTTTCTCTTTTTCCACAAGTTTCCCCCATCCCTGAAATGTGTTTCAGAACCCCAAACCCCTCTTCGTCTCAAGTGCCCCCAACTGGTAACCATTATTTTAATACGTATCTCTCTATCGAGCCCAAAAACCCCCAAGTCTTTTCATCTCGTACACCTCACTTTCACCCCGAGCACGAGAAAAGGGGGTGTGTACCCCCCCCCACTCGTCAACGACGGGCGTCCCCTCGCCCCCCGGAAACCCCCCCATCAGCAACGAGAAGGCAGGCAGTCCCCCCCCCCTACCCTGGGGCATGCGTCCCCCCCCCGGTTGAGGCCCGGCGTGACAGAAAGCAGGAGGGCGGGGGACACGTGTTAAAAGGCAACGAAAAAGGACGGGGACAACATGCTCACCCGGGGGGCCGGGGGTAAATCGTGGGGGGGGGGTAATCGTGGCAGGGAACCCCACGAGAAATTTTGTGGGCGGACTTGTCCGGCAGGCAAGGGGCTTGCATGCGTATCGGGTTAACCACCCCGAAAGGGGCCCCAACATTTTAAAACAAAGGGTGGGGGGCAGGGGGTAGGGGAAGGGGGAAAGAGGAATTTAGTTCAAACTTTTCCCAAAAAAGCCATAGGACGGGCTCGACCACCAAACCAGGGGACTTTTTTTGGGAATTAAATGTTGAGAATTTTTACAGCAAAATTTAAAAAAGATTTTTCCTTTTGTTAATTATGTGAATATTTTGACTTTGTTTGTCTAAACCGAAACATTTTTTGATCATTCATTTGTTTTTAAATTAACGGGGTTTACGAATTATTTAAAATTTTTTAAAACCCGCCAGCAAAAAATTTCTTTTTTTAAAATCCCGGGAAATTTCCCGGAGAGTTTTATTTGTCATAAATAAGCAACTAAAAAGAAAAACTGAAAAAAATTTAAATTTGTGAAAAAATCAATTCCCCTTTAAATTGAAAAGGGATGTTTTTGGGAACAGATAAAGTGTTTTTTAATTGCCTGCTTTTGGGGTTTCCGGAAGGAGGCCCTTTGACAGTGATAAAATGGTTAAAGATGGTTTATAATTTTAGAAAAAACCCTTTTGTTAAAAACATTTTGAAAAAGATAAAGTTTTTTTTTATGTTTTAGGGGGGATCTTAATGCCAGAACAGGCCAGAAACAACGATTACGAAAGAAATGGTTTAACTATGATGGGAGGGGGAGTGGTTGAAAGGGATAAAAAAAATTCCAACACGTTTTTCCCAAAAGAAAATTGTTAATAATTTTGGAAAATTCTTTAAATTAAAATTTCTTTTTTTCTTGTTTAAATCGATTATTTGGAATTTTTTCTTTTGGTTAAAAAAGGGAAATTTAAATTTTTTTGTGTCCCCCAAGGGAAAGCAGCGTGATCGATTTTTTTTTTGATCCATGGAATTTATTTCGGTGTTTATTTGCATGTTGGTGATTGTGTAGTTTTCGGGGCCCCAACCCACGGGAATTTTCATGAAAAATGGGGTGAAATGTAGTAAAAAATCGGGGATGAAGCAACGGGGGAAAAAGAAAAAAAAATTTGGTCAAGGAAAATGTTAATGTAAACAAAAAGGGACTTGAAAATGACCCCTTTCAAGACGGGTTTCCCAGAAAGCCTCACAGACACAATCTACTAATTTTGATGAGGGGTTTAAACCCCCAAAAATTTTCACTAATTTTGTTTGGGGGCTGCGGCGTGCATGGTGGCAAACCCGTGGGACGGAGCAAAAAAAACATAATGACTGTTTTGATGCGGTTTTGTGAAAAAAAAAAGCGGGAGGTCAAAAGGTTCCCAAAAGAGATTTCAAAGTTTAAAAACGCAAAAGAAAAAGAAAAAAAAAAAGAGAACCAAAGTGACATCACGAAGAGAAAAAGTAAATTTAAAAAAATCAAAAAAAACAGAGTTTGAAGAAAACAGTTACAAAAGTTGAGAGACTCAGAAAAAGGAATTCGAGGGCATTTTGGGTAAAATTTTTAAGATGGGTTTAAATAAAAAATTTTATTTTAAAAAACCAAAATCTCTTTTTCAAAAAGGGCCAAAAATCATTTCAAAAATTTTTTTCCCATAAATCGGGTCAAAAAAATAAAATTTCCCAAAAAAAAAACTTGGGGGGAAAGGAAAAAAGGAAAAATTGAAAAATTGTTTAATAACCTATAAGTAAAGAAGAGGTTATTCTGGTTTTAAAAACGCCCCCTAAAATGGGGGAAAAAAGCGCGGGCCCGGGACAAAATTTTTGGGAGAAATTTAAAAACATGCTAAAGAGGCTTAAATTGATTTTCTTATCAAAAAATTTCCCCCAAATTTTTTTCAATATGAAAATTTTTTCCGTTGGAAGGGGCAAAATCTAAAATCTTTCCCAAAATTAAAACAAAAAAGAAAATAAACACCCGAAACTATGGGTGGGTTTCCTTACTATATTCTAAGTAAAGTCTATATTTTTAAATTCTGAACAGACGTTGAAAAAAGGGCTAAAAAAGGAAAGAAAAACGGAAAACAAGCGGGTTTTAGAGCAAAATTATAGAAAGACGGAAAAAATATTAAATTATATTCACTTGTAGAAAAATATTTTACTTGCAATAAAAAAACTATATGTATTTTTGTAGTTTTTTTTTAAAGGAAGGGCCCTTTCGTTTCCTTTTAAAAAATCGAAATGTGTTGGGGAAATTTAATTGCTTAAAAGTATGTGAAGGCAAACTATACCGGCTTTTTAAGGTTTTATAACTGGGTGCTTGCGTTTTCCTTGTGAAAGGCGTGTATTTCAGTTTTTTCCAATCCCCCCAAATGGTGTAAAGCAAGGTTTGTCTCCTAAGTCCCCTGTTTTTTTCCTTTTTCTTTAAAGAATTGCAGTAAATTAACAAGAAAGGAAAACCCAGGTTTTCTTTTTAAAACCCCTTGGAGCTATCAAATTGTTTTTTAATTGCTCTTTGCTGATGAGGTTACCTTTTTTTCGGGGGCCTGTTATGGGATTAAAAAACCCGTTAAAAATTTTAAAACCCTGAAGCAAATCCCCCTTGGGTTTGAGGGTAAATTTTAAAAATAAAACAAAAATCAGGGTATTCAAATGGGGGGTCTTTTATCTGTGAAAAAAAAAAGGTTTTTAATGGAAAACCCAAAAGTTAAAATAGTAAACCTCAAATAATTTTTTTGGGAAATTTTTTTTTCAACAAAACAAAGCCCCGAATTTTACAGGGGAAAGAATTTTGCAAAAAAGGCAAAAAAGGCGCCATGGAAATTTTGAAATCTTTAAAAAAAAAAAATTTTAAAAAAAAATTTTTTTGTAGCTTATTTTGGAAACAAATTTGACGCACAAATAAAAAACCCCCTTACTAACATTTTGCACGAAGGGGGGCCCATTAAGCGGAAAATTCCCAAATCAAAAAAGAAACATACCTATTCCCATAAAATTTTTTTCTACAGGGCCCCAACCCCATTCGCAAATACTTTGTTGTAGGGGGAAAAGGGGGGTAGATACCCCTTATATAAAACATTTGAAAATTTGTATAAAGAAAGGGGGTTGAAATTTTTAAGCCCTTCCCATCCAAATATGTGGGCAAGCGTATAAACTTCCCTGCTTTTTGCAGCTAGATTTAGTAAAAAAAAATTTGGGGTTTTACAGAGAAAAGAAAGGGTTCTGGGAACCCGGGGTTTTTTGGGCATTGAGGGAAATATTTAAAGAGGGGAAATTTGAACAGCAATTTGTTGGGGAAATTTTAAAAAACCGATTTATTTTTTTCCTTTAAACAAAACTGGCTTTCAGATATGGAAAAAAAAAGAAAAAAAATATTTGGGTTTTTTTTTCATTTAAAAACGTATTTCAACCCAAAAAATATTTAAAATTTTTTTTACACAAAAAATGGCATAGAGAAAATTTAAAATGCCAAGTTTAGGCAAACGTACATTTGGATTTAAGGGCGAAAAAAGGGAAGGGATCACCCGGGAACCCGTCCTCAAAACCCAACCATGCCCTTTCTGTAAATTCAGTATTGATGACGAAAAACATTTTTTTAAATTTTTTTTCCCCAATGTTTCACATACGTTGAGTTGGGGGAAAAAATTTAAAATTTGAAAAATTTTAAATTTTAGACGTGACTAAAGGAAAGACGTTGCTTTCCCCGTTAATGTTTCCCACGATGAGACTGTAATTAATTCCCAAATTTCAAAATTTTAAATTCTGAAAACACAAAAAATACGACAGACACAGCCAAAAACAAAACTAGGTTTAAAGAAAATGTTTAAAGATGACTTCGAACTTGTGAGTTTTGGGAAAATTAAAATCATACACATCCCAAATTTTTGTGGAATGGTCGAAAACCCGGTACCAAAACGCATTTTTCCTTTTCTCTTTTTCCTACAAAGTACTTTTTTTTTTTTTTTTTTTTTTTTTAGGTTTTTTGCTATGGGGGTAAAAGTTTTTGGCAAGAGAATTGGCCCGGGTTTATAATTTTTCCTAAAACAAATTTTCTTGAATCTTTAACTGGGTTTTTTTTAAAGACAATTACTCGTCGATAAAACGGGGAAAATTGTTTTCAAACCCCCCCCCCTTTCAAAAGACCTTTTTAGGTAAAGACAATAAAATGTCAAAATTCCCAAAGTGTCTCTCTCTCTCCCTCCTCTCTCTCTTTCTTTTTTCCTCTCCTCTCCCCTCTCTCTCCCCCCTCCCCCTTCTTCCTCCTCTCTCTTTCTCTCCCACACCCCTCTCTCTTCCCCGAATTTTAAGTCCCGTCTTACGGGACCCCCCCCATCTTTCCTGTCTGTCTCTGTCACACTCCTTTTCTCTCTGTCTCTCTCCTTTCCCCTCCCCTCTCTCCCCTCTCTCCCTCCTCTCTCACTCCCTCCCCCTCTCTCCTCCCCTCTCTCTCTCCCTCTCTTTTTTTCGCTCTCTGTTTTTTCATCTTTTTTGGGTTTTTCCCCTCCCAAATCCTCTATCACGCGTCTGTCAATGTCTCTCTCACCCGGCTTTTCGGGCCCATCTGTCTGTCTGTCTGTCTGTGGTATGTTTTGTCCGTCTTCTTTTCTCTCTCTCTCTCCCCCCCTTCTTCCCTCCTCCTCTCTCACTCCTTTTTCCTCTCTCCTCTCTTTCCCACTGGGACAATTTGTCAGTTCCTCCTTTCTTTCATGAAAAGATACGTTTTTCTTCTTGTCTGTTTGCTCATCACTTTCCCCTGTCCCTTTTTCCTGTCTTACATGTAATGGGTGCGTGGTTTTTGTTTTTTTTGCTCACACTGTGTTGGAAGTTTTTTTGTTATTTTCTTTGCCTTTTCTCCCAGAAACCAAAGTTTTGTCCCCTTTTTTCCATGTGTTTCAGGGAAATCTAACCCCCTTTTGCCTCCCCTTTCCCACAAATGGGAAGACATTATTTTAAAAAACTAGGCCTCCGTCCCCCCGCCCGTTTTTTGATCTAACTGGGGCTAATTTTTGTGTTTGCCCCATGATTTTGTCGTCCCGGGCTGCTGTCTTTTGTTTTCTCTCTCTCTCTCTCCCCTCTCCTCCTCCCCTCTCTTCCCCTCTCTCTCTCTCTCCCCTCTTTCCGCCATGTTTTCTGCCTTTCCAAACTGTCGATTTTCCTCTCTGCTCGTCTCTGGGATAATTTCCCGCTTAACTGTCTGTCCGTCTCTCCTCTCGCCTTTTCTTGCTCCACCCCCCCTCTCCCCTCTCCTCTCTCTCTCCCCCCCTCTCTCCCCCCTCTCCTCTTCTCTCCTTTTCTCTCTCCGATCTTCCCCTGCTTTTTTTGTCTGTCCCGTCTGACTATCTCACCTCTCTATCTCACTCTCTCTCACCACCTCCCCTAATAAATTCAATTTTATTTTATTTTCTCTCTCTCTCCTCTCCCATTCCCCTCCTCTCTCCCCCCTCCTCTCTCTCCCCCTCTCTCCCCTCTCCTCTCTCTCTCTCTTTTCTTTCTGTTCCACAGTTTACCATCTTTTCCCTTGGCCCGGAAAATCTAACCTCTTTGTCCCCAGTGGGCCCCAACTGGGAAGACATTTTTTAATTTTTAGGTCTCTATCCTCTCTCATTTGTTTATTTTTTTCTATCCGATTTCTAGTTCGGAAACCCTTTTTTCCCCTGTCTCTGTCCCCCCTTTCGTGTCTGTGTCCGTCTGTTAAACTTCCCGTCTGCCCTGCCTGTTTGCTTTTTTTATCTATGTCCCCTGTGGGTATCTTTGTCTGTGTCCCGTTTTTGTCTGTCTGTCTGTCTGTCTGTGTCTTTTCTTTTCCCCTCTCTTCTCTGGGCCCTATCACCTCAACCTCTCCCCTCTCTCTCTCCCCCCTCTTTTCCCCCTCATCTCTCTCTCCTCTCTTCCCCCCCTCCTTTTCTCTTCCCCTCCTCACTCTCTTTTCTCCCCCTCCCCTTTTCCCCTTTTTCCCCATTTTACCAACCCCGTTAAGGGGTTTCAGGAACGTTTTTCCCTCTCGTCTCAAGTCCCCCCCAAAAGGGAAGCCTTATCTTAATACGTATCTCCCCTATCGAGTCCCCTATAAACCCCCCCTTTTCCCTCGTACGACCTCAACGGTAAAAGAGTTTTCCCGTTTTTAGGTCTTAAACATCCCTTTTGTGTTCTGTCTATCGGGGCTTTTGCTCACCTGCATGTCTTTTGTCTGTCCACCATCCCCTCTTTTCTCCTCTCCTCCTCCCCCCTCCCCCTCCCCTCCTCTCCTCCTCTCTCACCCCCCCCCTCTCCCCATTTCCCCCGTTTTCTCATCCCCTTTCTTTTTCCCTTTTCTCCTCCCCTTTTTTCTCTCCCCTCCTCTCTCCCTCTTTCTCTTTTCTCCCCCTCTTCTCCCCTCTCCCCCTCACTCTCTCTCTCTCTCTCCTCTTTCTTTTCTCCCCCCCACCCCCCACCCCTCCCCTGATTTCATGCTTCTTTTCTGGCCCCCTCTCCCCCCATCTGTCTTCCCCTTTAACTCCTCTCCTCTCTCCTCTCCTTCTCCTTCCCTTTTCTCTCTCCTTCCCTTCCCCCTTCTTCCCCTTCCCCCCTCCCCCCTTTTCTCACCCCTCTCTCTCTCTCCTTTCCCCCCCGGCCCCCTTTTCCCGTCTCCTCTCTCCCCTCTCTCTTCACCCTCTTTTCCTTTTCTCTCCTCTTTTCCCCTCCCCTCTCCCCTGGGTTTTTCTTCTTTTTTTGGTTTTCTCCAAGTCCCCCCTTTTACGCTGTCTCCCCAAAGTCTTTTCCCCACCCCTTCCCGTCTGTCTGTCTGTCTGTCTGTGTGGGCTGCTGTTTTTTTCTGTCTCTCGTCTGTCCCGTTTTGTCTCTCTCTCTCTCTCTCTCCCATTCCTTTTCTCTCCTCTCCTTTTCCCCCCTCTCCCTCTCTCTCCTCCTTTTCCCCTTGGGACACTTTGTCTTTTTCCCCCTTTCTTCATGTAATGATACGTGTTCTTTTTGTTTTTTGCTCATCCACTCCACTGTCTTTCCCCCTTTCTTTCAGTAATGATAAATGGGGGCTTTTTGTCTGTTTGCTCATCACTCCAAATGTCTTTTTCCCCCCTTTTTCTTACTTAAAAGAAACGTGTTTTGTGTTTTGTTTTTTTCATCACCCCCACTTCTTTGTGTGGGGGAAGGTTGTTATTTTTTTTGCTTGTCTCCCAAAAACCCCCGTCCCGTCCATTTGTCCATGTGTTTTTGGAAAACCCAAAACCCTTTTTCGCCTTCCCTGCCCCCAACTGGTTTAAAACTTATTTTAAATATGTAAATCCTACCAATCCTAAAAAGTTTATTTTTCTATCCGTTTCTAGTTTTAAACCTTTTTTTTCCCTGTCTCTGGGCCCGCCTGTCTGTTAAGCTTTTTCTATCTAAGCTCTGTGGCTATCTTTGTCTGTGTCTTGTTCTGTCTATTTTTTTTCTTCCCCCTTTCCTTCTCTCTTCCCCTCTCCCCCCCTTTTCCCCTCTTCCTCTCCCCCTGTTCCCCCTTCTCTCCCTCTCATCTCCTCCCTCTTCCCCCTCTCTCTCTCTCTCCTCCCCCCTCTCTCTCTCTCCCCTCATCTCTCTCCTTTTTTTCTCTCTTTTCCCCAGTTTACCCTCCCTGTAAAGTGGTTTTAGGAACGTTACCCTCTTCGGGCGCAAGTGCCCCCCAAATGGGAAGCCATTATTTTAATACGTATCTCTCCCATCGAGTCCCCCTAAACCCCATTTTTTTCATCTCGAACGCCCTCAAATGGTAAATGAGTATTTTATTTTGTAGGTTTCCCAACATTCCTTAAATGTGTTTTTGTCTATCCCGTCTTTTGCTCACCGCATGTCCCTTTTATGTCCCGCCACCATCTCTCTCACTCTCTGTCCCGTCTCTGTCTGTCTTTTTCTCTCTCTCCCCTCTCTCTCTTTTCCCCCCCCCTTTTTCCCCCTCTCCCCCTCCCCCCCTCCCCCTCTTTGAATTTTTTTTTTTTCCTTTTTTTCTCTTTTCCCCTCCTCCTTTTCTCCCCTCTCTCTCTCTTTCTCTCCCCCACCCCTCTCCCTCGCTGAATTTTATGTCTGCTTACTGGCTCTTTTCTCTTCCATCGGGCGCCTTTCTCTGGGCCCCCACACACCCCCTCTCTCCTCCCCTCCTCATTCTCTCTCCCCCTTTTCCCTTCTCTCCCTCCTTTTCCCGTTTCTTAACTTTTTGGGTTTTTTCCCCCCAGTCCCTCTTTCAAAGCTGGGCTGTCAGATTCCCTCTCACCCTGTCTTTTGTCTGGGCTTGTCTGGGCCGGGCTGTCTGTCCCTTTGGGTCCCGTCCCGTCTGGGCCTCTCTCTCTCTCTCCCCCCTCTCTCTCTCTCTTCTTCTCTCTCTTGCCTCTGGTACAATTTGTCAGTTCCTCCCCTTTTTTTTCATGTAATGATACGTGTTCTTTTTGTCTGGGTTTTCTCATCACTCTAAATGTCTTTTTTTCCCCCTCTCTTACATTAATAGGCCCTGTTTTTTTTTTGTTTCTCAACACTGTGTGTTAAGGTTTTTTATTTTTTTTTCTTGTCCCCCCAAAACCACAGTCTGTCCATTTTTTCCCTGTTTTTCAGGAAACCCAACCTCTTCGCCTCCCCGCGCCCACAAATGGTTTAAAAACATTATTTTAACCCCGGGAGGCCCCCTGTCCATCCCTCTGTTTTTTATCAAACTGTCATATTTCGTGTTTGCCCCATGATTTTTTCTGTCTGTCTTTCTGTCCCGTCTGTCGGTCTGTCCCTCTCTCCCCTCTCTTCCCCTCCCTTTTCCTCTCCTTTCCCCGCCCCCTCTCCCCCCCTCCTCTCCCTCTCTCTCTCTCCCCCCCCTTTTTACTCTCCCCTCTCCCTCTCTCTCTCTCCCGATCTTCTCTCTTCTTTGTCGTCTGTTGACTATTTACCTCTCTTTTTTCGCACTTCCCCCTCCACCTCTCTCCTGAATTTAAATTTTCCCAAATTTTAATTTTTTTTCTCCCCTCTCCCTCTCTCTCTCTCTCTCTCTCTCCCCTCCCCCTCTCTCCTCCCCTCTCTCTCTCCTCAATCTTTTGTTTTTTTTCCCCCAAATTTTCCATCTCTTTCCCTGGTTTTTTGGAACTCTAACCTCTTCGTCCCCAGTGTCCCCCAAATGGTAAGACATACAGATTTCTAGTTCTACCTTTTTTTCCTCGTATCTGTCTCCCCTTTTCTGTTTTCCCGTATCTCTGTGTCTCTAACTGGGCGTTTATCTGCCGCTGTAAACTTTTTTCTACTATGTCCCCTGGTAATCACATGGGAAAAAAAACAGGCGCCACGCAAAGCAAAATTTTAACAAATGTTCATCTTGATGCTAAAAAATAAACAAAAAATTGGGGGAACCAATGTAAAGTTAAAAGGGGTTTTTTACCATTTGGTTATGGTCCCTGTTTTGGGGAATAAAGGGGGTAGAAATGTTCAAAGGGTTTTTCCGTAGCTTCAAACAAAGACCCGATTGATTTAACTGGGAGAACTGCTAACCCTATCCAAAAAACCCGTGAACTTTTTGAAAAGTACTCCTTTTCTGAAAAGGATTATCTTTATTCTGTTAAGCCATAAAATAACCCTTAAAAATTTAAATCGATCTTTGAAACAGATCACTTTTCCCAAGGGTTTCCCTTTTTGGAGTATCAGAAATAAGAGTTAATTTCCTAAAATTTCAGGGGCCCAAAATGAAAATATTTAAAAAAAGTCCACTGTCAGAAAATCGAAGGGGACGAAGTTTTAGTATCCCCCGCTATTCAGAAAAATTTTGAGAGAAGTTTATTTTCCAGAAAAAAATTTTAAGGCAGGGCCCGGGGCTCTTTCCCTTGTGCATGCGATGGGTTTTCCAAAGCAAATGTAGGAAAAAAAGTTAGTCTTTTTTTTTATTCACGCCTTTTAAAATAAAGATTATTATGTTCTTAGCACAGCTTGATTTTTGTTTCCTTTCTATGTTTGTGAAGGTATCATTTAGTAAATTTTTCCCTTTTTCTTTAAATTGTTAATATGCCGCACTCCCCCCCTTTAAATTGGGGGGTAAGGCCTTATATATGAAAAAACCTTTTTTTTCATTTCATTTCCCCTCTCTCTCTCTCTCTCCTCTCTCCTCTCTCCCTCTCCTTCTCAACTCTCTCTCTCCCCCCTCTCTTTTCCCTCCTCTCTCTCTCCCACTCTTTTGTTCCCCCAGTTTAAACCCTCCTGCATGTGTTTCAGGAACCAAAACCTCTTCCTCCCCCGGTCCCCCCAAATGGTTTAAGGAAAATTATTTTAATATGTAGGGCTTTTATCCCTCTCTCTAATTTTTTTATTTATCTTCCGAAATTTTTAGTTTTGTACCTTTTCCCTTTCCTTTTTTCTCTGTCCCCTGTCTCTGTGGGCTTTGTCTTTTAACGTCCCGGGCCCGTCCCGCCTGTCTTTTTTGCTTCTTTCTATCTATTTCTCTGTTCACTTTGTCTGTGTCCGGGCGGGCTGTCCCCTTTTTTTCTTTTCCCCTCTCCTCCTCCCCTCTCTCCTCTCTCGTCTCCTCTCACTCCCCACCCCTCTCATCTCTCTTCCCCTTTTCCCCTCCTCCTCCTCTCATTCTCCCCCCTTTCTTTTCTCTCCCCTCTCCCCCCCTCTCTCTCTCTCTCTTTTTCCGTTTCCTTGGGTTTTGGGGGTTTTGGGGGGAATTTGGGGGAAGGGGGGGCCCCCTTTAACCAAATTTATTTTTAAACGACCCTCGGGGGGGGGGAAGGCCCCAATTACCCCATTTTTTAAAACTTTGGTACGGGGCCTAACCCTTTTAAAAGAGATTTTAAAAATTTTAGGGATCTCTATACATCCCTTACTGTGTCCTGGGCTATCTGTCTTTTTTCTCAGCCGCCTGACTTTTATGTCGTCCCCCCATCTCCCATCACTCTCTGTCTGTCCCCTTTTCTCTCTCTCTCTATCTCTCTCCTCTCCTCTCTCCTTCCCCTCTCTCTCTCTCTCCCGTCTCCTTGGGCCCCTTCTTTTTTCTTTTTCCAAAAAAGTTTTTTCCATCCCTGTATGTGTTTCAAAGGAAAATTACCCTCTTCCCTCTCAAGTGCCCCCAACTGGGAAGCCCTTATTTTAAACGAAACCCCTCAAACGATCCATATACCCCGTCTTTTCATCCGTACGAAAACCCCAACTGGGAAAGAATTTTTTCATTTTGTAGGTCCATAAATCCCTTTGAAAGTCCCGTCTAACTGTCTTTTGCTCACTTTCAAGTCTTGTATGTCCCGTCCACCATCTTCTCCCCTCTCTCTTTTCCCCTTTTCTTCCCCCTCTTTTCCCCCTCCCCCTCCTCTTCTCATCCCCTCTCTCTCCCCCCCTTTCTCTCCCCTTTTTTCCTTTTCTCTCCTCTCCCCTCTCTTCTCTTTTCTCTTCTCTCTTCTCTCTCTCCTCTCATCTCTCTCTCTCTCTCTCCTCCTCTTCTCCTCTCCCTTTTCTCTTTTTCCTCCCCCCCCCCCTCCTCTCCCCCTGATTTCTTTTCCCGTCTTACTGGCTCTCTCTCCCCCTCTGTCTGTCTGTCTCTTTTCACTCTCTCTCCCCTCCTCTCCTCTCTCTCCCTCCTCCCTCCCTCCCCCTCCCTCCTCTCCCCTCTCCTCTCATCTCTCTTTTCCCCCCTCCCCCCTCTTCTCCTCTTCTCTGTCCTTTTTCTGGTTTTGACACCTTTACTCTCTCTAACTCATTTTCCTCACTCCTTTTGAATAAATTTCAAAATTTTATTTTTTTTCTCCCCTCTCCTCTCTCCCCCTCCCCTTCTCTCTCCTCTTTTCCTCCCTCTCTCCCCTCTCTCTTCCCACTCCTGTTCCAAAAGTTTTTCCATCCCTCATGTTTTTCAGGAACTCTAACCTCTTCGTCCCCAGTGTCCCCAACGGGTAAGACATTTTTATTATGTAGGTCTCTATCCATCTCTCTATTTGTTTATTTATCTATCCGATTTCTAGTTCGTACCTTTGTTCCTCTGTCTCTGTCTCCCTGTCTCTGTGTCTGTGTCTCTGTCTGTCTATCTTCCTGTCTGCCTGTCTGTTAGCTTCTTTCTATCTATGTCTCTGTGCACATCTTTGTCTGTGTCTGTCTGTCTGTCTGTCTGTCTGTCTGTCTCTCTCTCTGTCTCTGTCTCTGTCTCTATCACTCTCACACCTCTCTCTCTCTCTCTCTCTCTCTCTCTCTCTCTCCCTCCCTCCTCTCTCTCTCTCTCTCTCTCTCTCTCTCCTCTCTCTATCTCTCTCTCTCTCTCTCTCTCTCTCTTTCTCTCTTTTCCACAGTTTACCATCCCTGTATGTGTTTCAGGAACGTTACCCTCTTCGTCTCAAGTGCCCCCAACTGGTAAGCCATTATCTTAATACGTATCTCTCTATCGAGTCCATATACCCCAGTCTTTTCATCTCGTACGACCTCAACTGGTAAGAGAGTATTTCAGTATGTAGGTCTCTATACATCCCTTAGTGTGTCTGTCTATCTGTCTTTTGCTCAGCCTGCATGTCTTGTATGTCTGTCCACCATCTCTCTCTCTCTCTCTCTCTCTCTCTCTCTCTCTCTCTCTCATCTTCTCTCTCTCTCTCTCTCTCTCTTTCTATCTCTCTCTCTCTCTTTCTCTCTCCCCTCGCTCTCTTTCTCTCTCTCTCTCCTCTCTCTCTCTCTCTCTCTCTCCTCTCTCGCTCTCTCTCTCTCTTTCTCTCCCCCACCCCTCACTCTCTCTCTGATTTCATGTCTGTCTTACTGGCTCTCTCTCCCATCTGTCTGTCTGTCTCTGTCATACCCTCTCTCTCTCTCTCTCTCTCTCTGTCTCTCTGTCTCTGTCTCTCTCTCTGTCTCTCTCTCTCTCTCTCTCTCTCTCTCTCTCTCTCTCTCCTACTCCATCAGTGATTCAATCCGAGACACAGGAAATTAAACCAAAAGCAAAAAAGGAAGTCCCGTCACAGACGAACTCGTCTCCAGTGTCACGTCTCTGTACAAGCAGCCAAGGACAATCCGTTCACGCATCTCCCAGTGTAGTGAACAACGGATTCGCTGTAACAGTGGACGCGCAGCAAAAAGGACATATCGTTTCAGTGATGC
>JAFLJL010017427.1:116334-123271 GCA_018398815.1 Conus ventricosus | reverse complement strand
GAGAGAGAGCGACAGAGACAGAAGAAGACAGACAAATATGGGGCAAATACGAATATGAAGATAGATGCAACAAACTGACGGTGGACAGAGGCCACGTGTTAAATTCAATGTCTTACCAGTTGTGGGCGCTGGAGGCGAAGGGTTAGAGTTCCTGAAACACATGGACAAATGGACAGACTGTGGTTTCTGGGAGACAAGCAAAGAAAATTACAACACTTCACACACAGTGATGAGCAAACAAACAAAAACACGCATCATTACTGTAAGAGAGGAGGAAAGACAGTAAAGTGATGAGCAAACAGACAAGAAGAACAGTATCATACTGTAAGAAAGGAGGAAACTGACAAATTGTACCAGAGGCAAGAGAGAGAGAGAGAGAGAGAGAGAGGAGAGGAGAGGAGAGACAGCAGACAGACACAGACAGACAGACAGACAGACAGACAGACAAGACAGGGTGAGAGAGACATCTGACAGACAGCGTGAAAGAGGGACTGGGAGAAACCAAGAAAGATGAGAAACAGAGAGCGAAAGAGAGAGAGGAGAGAGAGAGGAGAGAGAGAGAAGAGAGAGAGAGAGGGTGTGTGACAGAGACAGACAGACAGATGGCAGAGAGAGAGCAGTAAGACAGACATGAAATCAGCGAGAGAGAGGGGTGGGGGAGAGAGAGAGAGAGAGAGAGAGGAGAGAGAGAGAGAGAGGAGAGAGAGAGTGAGAGAGAGAGAGATAAGATAAGATAAGATAAGATAATGTTGCTTACAGCCCAGCCGACCGCAGAGGGCCACATCGGGCTGTCACCACGTTATAAATACAACTCACCAGTCATTTAAAAAAAAAAAAAAAAAAAAAAAAAAAAAAACTTTCACACATCTCGTTAAATGACATCGTCTACAAACGAACCAGAAACTTTGTTAAAAATCCTTCTTCCGTAAAATCTCAAATCAGATGAAAAAATGTTAATTTCTCTCAAAAACCCAAGGATCACGTCAGGCGGGACATCCTGAACAGGATCTTCATGGACTCCGCTGTTAAAATGTTTGTGTTCACATCGTGCAAGTCCCAACACTCTAAAAGAAACATGTTTCATTGTGAGTGGCGCATGACATGGAATGCACCACGGAGCTTCTTAACTCTTTAAAAGGTAAGAATGGGTAAAATACGAATGGCCGGTGTGCAGCCGGCACAGAACCGTTTCCTCTTACGACCACCGACGTAGATGGGAGGAAGTCTTTAAGGTTTGGACGGATCTGAAAGAGTTTGTTATTCGTCTGTGTGTTCCATATCCTCCTGCCAGAGGTCTCTCACATAATCGTTAATTTTGGGTTTCACATCTGAGCAGGGGATATAAGTGTTGGACAGTTTCTCTCTTGTGGCGTTCTTGGCTAAACGATCAACCATTTCGTTCCCGCCGATGCCAACAGGCAGGAACCCAAGCAAGAGTAATGTTGTAACCGTCCGCCTTCACTTGCTAAAAAGTTAAAAAAAAGTAAAAGTTCTGGATGCTGAAGGTTGCGGCCAGCTATGGCTCCAAAGCTGACAGCGAATCCGACAGAACCAGAAAGTCCCTCCTCGAAGAATGGGAGATTATCTTCAAAGCCAGTACTAGAGCAGTAAGTTCAGCAGAATAGACAGAAGCATCTGATGTATATGTTCCAACAATATCTGAGAAGGAGCCCCAGGGCAGTAGGCTGCACAGGCCACTTCATCCTCAGACTTGGAACGTCAGTGAAAACTTTTTGATAGGATGGGAATTTGGAACAGAGCTCGGCATACAAAGCCTTGTACGCCAGAGAGCTGGTTAGACTCCTTACGGAAAGCTGCGAGATCAAACGAATCTCTGGTGTGAAAAGGTCCATGGAGGTTGATCCGGAAACTTGGAAAAAATCGGAAACTACTCCAGGTCTATACCTGCATTCCGCACGTGAAGCTGCATACGAAGCCCAAACGGCGGAATACATTTCGGGTTTGTTTCAAACTTACTTTGGAACGGAGGGTCAAAAACACAGTCATAGGCAGGATTCTGCGGTTCTGAGAACAGTCGGATGTATAATTCAAAGACAGTTTCAGCCTGCGGTTGGACAGTGAAGGTTCACCTGCCTCTGCGTACAGGTTGTACACAGGGGTGGTGCGGAACGCTCCAAGACAGAGGACGAAGCCCTTGATGGTGGATAGGGTCCAAGAGTTTGAGGTAAGATGATCTTGCGGAGCCGTACACAGCACAACGTAGTCCAGTTTGGAACGGACCAGGGCTCTGTAGAGGTGCAACAAAGTTTTCTTATCAGCGCCCCAGTCGGTGTGTGCTACGACGCAGAATATTCAGTGCCTTTTGGCAAGCAGTTTTGAGGGTTTTAATATGGCTGAGAAAGTTAAGTTTTTGGTCAAAAATGACTCCCAGAAATTTGGCCTCTTTAACAGCTGGAATGGGAGATTTCCCTACTTGAAGTTCCGATCTGGAAAAAACTGACGGAAATTATGGAAGTGAATACAGTGGGTTTTTGTAGCAGAAAAGGTGAAAACCGTTTTCATCCGCCCACCGATGGATTTTATCTACGCAAAGCTGGAGCCTGCGCTGGACACTCGGGGTACAGGCTTCCAGTTGCGTAGACAGCAAAATCATCCACAAACAATGAGCAGTCGGAACCTGCTGAACTGATTGAACAATGTTGTTGATCTTAATACTAAAGAGGGCAGGAGATAGTATGCTCCCTGTGGAACACCCAACTCTGCTCGTGGACATCAGAGAGAGTGGTGCCAACCCGGACCTGAAACTGTCGTTCTGCCAAAAAATTTTGAATAAAAAGCGGAAGAGTGACTCGAAAACCCAGATCGTGGAGATCATGAAGTATCCCGACTTCCAGGTGGTATCGTAGGCCTTTCTCAAGTCAAAGAAAATTGCCACTGCATGCTGTTGTTTAAAAAAGCGTTCCTAAGTGTAGATTCCAGACGAATCAAATGGTCAACTGTACTACGATTGTTTGCGGAAACCACACTGTTCTTTCGCCAAAAGGCCATCGGTTTCGGTTTCCACATGAGCCTAGCATTGACCATTTTTTCCATCAATTTACAGACACAGCTGGTCAAAGCTATGGGACGGTAGTTAGATGGATTAGAAAGATCTTTTCCAGGTTTGGGGATGGGAATAATGAGGGCTGTCCGCCAAGAGGGTGGAAAGCAACCTGTAGTCCACACGTGGTTGTATACCTGTAACAGGATGTTCAGACCTTCTTGCGGAAGATGTTTCAATAGTTGATAATGTATGTCATCTATACCTGGAGAGGAATCGCTGCAAGAGAGTAAGGCAGATTTCAGCTCGTTTAATGTAAAAGGAAGATTGTAGTCTTCCATGTTGTCGGATGAAAAGTTGCAGGGAGATTTTTCTTTTAGGGCTTTGTGTTTGACAAAAGTGATGATTTATTAGAAGAGGAGGAATTCTTTTCAATGGTTGAAGCAAGCAGATTAGCAACTGCTTTCTTTTCTGTTATTAAAGAATCCGAAAACTTGAGATGGTTCACAGTGGGACAGGTGTTCTTCCCTTTGATTTTCTATGATGTTCCACACTTTTTTTCTTAGAAGTTTTTGATTGTCAGCCTGGAGCAGAGCTTCTCCAGGACGACGTTTACTGATTTTAAAGTGTGTCTTGATTTAGCACGGAGTTTCTGATGGGCTCGAGCGTTGGGACCCGAAGGTCGTTGGTATACCTGACGCTGAGCCGTTTTCTAACTTTGGAAATTTGTTGGCATTCTGAATCGAACCAGGGTGTTTTGGGCATTTGAAGTTTATCGGAAGACATGGAATACAGGCTTTAGCACATTTGATCATAGTGTTAGTCAGAGATTCTGCTGGGTCTGGACTCTGAAAAAAATCAGTGTCCTGGAATTCTTTTGAAATAGTGGCTGCAAATAGATCCCAGTTTGCTTTTTTATAATTGAGATGTTGAGAGACAGAGACGTGTTCAGTTAATACAGGTTGTAGAAGGACAGGGAAATGGTCACTTCCGTGCAGATCGTCATGGACAGACCACTCATAGTCCAGGACCAGCGAGGGGTCACAAACCGACAAATCTAAACACGAAAGTGAACCTGTGGAAGAGTGGAGGTAAGTTCCGTCGTTCAGACAACACAAATCCAAGTCTGAAAGGACATCCTCATCAGCAGACCTCTGGGTGACGTACCGGCACTACCCCAAAGAGGATTGTGACCGTTAAAGTCACCCAACAGCAAAAAAGGTCGGGATAGTTCTCTATCAGACTGACAAGGTCCTGACGACAAACGGGACAGAAGGAGGTAGATAAAGAGAACAGATGGTCACAGTCTTGTGGAGAGTGACTCTCGCAGCTACAGCCTGAAGCGAGTAGACAGAGCGACAGGACTATACAGCAAAGTTTGTGTAGGGAGAAGGGCAACACCGCCCGACCAGTCCCAACATGGATGGTTGTGCAGGTATTGAAAGAATATTAAAGCCAGAAGAGTAAAGGTCTTCTGGCTTTGAATTTGAGTTTCCTGAAGAGCCACGACGGAGGGTTTTATAGACTGACACAGAAGCTGCAGCTCCTCAAAGTTGGAATTTAATCCACGGATATTCCAATGTAATATTGTACTATCCATGGTGCAGAGGGCGAAAAGGAGAGAGATCAGGTCATCTCCTCATCGACATCTGCCGCCAATGGAGTGAATTTATTTTGTAGTTTCACTGGACTGTGTTGGTCTTTGGACCTGCTGGCAGACTTGCCGCAGGTGACAAATGGCCTGGAGTTTGGAGAAGGTGGAGGTCTGGATTTGGGAGATGGTGGAGGGTTTTTCCTTATCTCCACCATCTCCACACTGGGTGGAACTCCCTTGCCCGCACGGGCACTGGGACAGAGGAGTTCGAGGGGGAATGCTGGTTTTTTAATCTGCCCAGCAGCAGATGTTGTAGACTGCTGGGCAGTCTGAGGGGGTGGCGGGATTTTTTGCCTCCACCAGGGGCAATCATTTTGGGTTGAGAGGTGGTGGACCTGCTTCCACCAGAGTTGACAGTTCGGACTTGCAGTGTCTTCGAGAACGTAAAGTCATCAGTCTGACAGCAGACTGATCGAGTGGAAACTGTGGGAACTTTCCGTACAGCCGAAGCATAGGAAGAGGCTGTCGGCGTCTAACTGCCCACAACCTGCTTGCGGGCTTCAAAAAAGGAAATTTTCTTTTCAGTCTTTAGTCTTTGAATTGCGGATTCCTGAATCAAAGAGGACAGTTTCTTGAAGAGGAGGGATGGTCGCCACCGAGTTTAGCACAATGTGCCGGATCTTGACACGGCCCATCATGGGTTGCCTTGCAGCAACACCGCATACCTCTTGCCCTGAACAGCGGTCCCTGACATGGCCAAACTTCTGGCACCTGAAGCACACTCAATGGGGACGGCACATATAGCTGAACATGAACATTTAGGTAACCAAACCTTGATGACCGGAGGCAGCACAGGGTTGCAGAAGGTCAGAAAGAGGGTGTTAGTGGCCACTCTCTCTGAACCCTTCTTTATCGTCACCTGCGCACCTCCGTCACACCCTGGGACGCCAGCTCCGTTTTTATTTCCGCCTCTGAAACACCCGCAGATCTCTGCATCGAATCATACCTTTGGATGAATTTATTGCTTATGGGGAGTCACCCTGATCTCCCTATCCACAAGCTTTTTTGCCTTCTGCAACTGTTCGGATTGCTTCTGTGATCGACATTGAAGAAGAAACGAACCATTCCTCAATCGTTTTATGGACCTAGGTTCACATGCTATACCATGAAAGCCCTTTTGTACAGCAAAAGGGCTCAGAGCTGAAAGAGGTCTTTCCTGCTCTGTCCCTTCCACCACGAGCCAGGAAGCCCAGAAACCTGTCTTCTGTCTTACCTCACTGTCAGAATCACTGTCTGTTTCAAATTCCCCTGAAATAGGGGATACTGCCTTCCTAGAGAGAGATGGTGGACAGACATACAAGACATGCAGGCTGAGCAAAAGACAGATAGACCGACACAGTAAGGAATGTATAGAGACCTACATACTGAAATACTCTCTTACCAGTAACTGTTGAGGTCGTACGAGATGAAAAGACTGGGGTATATGGACTCGATAGAGAGATACGTATTAAAATAATGGCTTACCAGTTGGGGGCACTTGAGACGAAGAGGGTAACGTTCCTGAAACACATACAGGGATGGTAAACTGTGAGAAAGAGAGAAACACAGAGAGAGAGAGAGAGAGAGAGAGAGAGAGAGGAGAGAGAGAGAGAGAAGATGAGAGAGAGAGAGAGAGAGAGAGAAAGAAAGAGACAGACAGACAGACACAGACAAAGATAGACACAGAGACATAGATAGAAAGAAGCTAACAGACAGGCAGACAGAGACAGAGGAAGAAAGGTACGAACTAGAAATCGGATAGATAAATAAACAAATAGAGATATGGATAGAGACCTACATATTAAAATAATGTCTTACCAGTTGGGGACACTGGGGACGAAGAGGTTAGAGTTCCTGAAACACATGCAGAGATGGTAAACTGTGGAACAGAGAGTGAGAGGAGAGAGAGAGAGGAGAGAGAGAGAGAGAGAGAGAAGAGGAGAGAGAGAGAGAGAGAGGAGAGAGAGAGAGATAGAGAGAGACGAGAGAGAGAGAGAGAGAGAGAAGAGAAGATGGAGATGAGAGAGAGTGAGAAGAGAGATGAGAGAGAGAGAGAAATAAAATGAAATTGAATTTATTCACAGAGGAGAGTGAGATAGAGAGAGTGAGATAGTCAGACAGGACAGACAAAGAAGGATAGAAGATCGGCAAGAGCAGAAAGAGGGAGGGTGAGAGACGAGAGAGCGAGATGGAGAGACGGACAGAGAGATAACAGAATATCAGAGACAGAGACGAGAGGCAATCAGACAGATAGACAGGCAGACACAGAGACAGGATGAGAGAGAGAGAGAGGAGAGAGAGAC
>JAFLJL010017427.1:98834-106334 GCA_018398815.1 Conus ventricosus | reverse complement strand
TCGTTGGACATGAAAAAAAAAACTGAGAGAGAGAGAGGACAAAGACAGAGACAGACAGACACATAGGCAGACAGAGCGACAGACAAAGTGAGAAAGACAGAATGGAAGAGAGAAGGAGAAGGAAAACCAGAGACTGAAGATTAACTGAAAGAGAGAGAGAGGGGGGAGAAAGAGAGCAGAGAGAGAGAGAGAGAGAGAGAGATGGAGAGAGAGAGAGAGAGAGAGAGAGAGAGAGAGAGAAAGAGAAAGAGAGAAAGAGAGCGTGAGAGAAAGAGAGAAAGAGTAAGAGAGAAATGAAGAGGCAGACTAGAAGTCAAATAAACAAACAGAGAGATGGATAGCGACCTACATATTAAAATAATGTCTTATCAGTTGGGTCTGGAGATGAAGAGGGTAAAGTTCCTGAAACACATTCAGAGATGGTAGACTGTGGAACAGAGAAAGAGAGAGAGAGAGGAGAGAGAAGAGAGAGATGAGGAGAGAGAGAGAGAGAGAGAGACAGACAGACAGACAGACAGACAGACAGACAGACAGACAGACAGACAGACAGAGACAGAAGCACAGAGACATGGGCACAGAGAGACAGAGAAATAAAGGGGGAAACCAGAAATCTGAATTACAGATAAACATAGATTGGATACAGACCAACATATTGAAATAATGGCTTACCAGTTGGGGGCACTGGAGACGAAGAGGGTAAAGTTCCTGAAACACATGCAGAGATAGTAGACTGTGGAACAGAGAGAGAGAGAGAGAGAGTGATAGAGAGACAGACAGACAGACAGGCAGGCACACAGGCAGGCAGAGTGACAGAGAGAGTGAGAGAGAGAGAATGAAAGAGAGAAGGAGAAGGAGAAACAGAGATAGAAGAAGAAGAAGAAGAGAGAGAGAGAGAGAGTGAGAGAGAGAGAGAGAGAGAGAGAGAGAGAGAGAGAGAGAGAGAGACAGACAGACAGACAGACAGACAGACAGAAATAGAGAGATACGCAAGACAGGGATGGACAGAAAGACAGACTGACAGAGAAAGAGACGAGCGAGAGCTAGTCAGACAGACAAATCAAGAAGCAGAGAACACAGAAGAGTGAGAGTGAGAGAGAGAGAGAGGGAGAGAGAGTGAGAGAGAGAAAGAGAGAGAGAGAGACAGACAGACAGACAGACAGGCAGACAGACAGACAGATCTATAAAAGGACGAACAATATAGGGAATCTGACAGATAGACAAATATACAAGTAGAGAGATGTTGAGAGATCTACATAATGGCTTACCAGTTGAAGACACTGGAGACGAAGAGTGGAAAGTTCCTGAAACATGCATAAAATGTGGTACATATTGAGAAAGACAGGCGGACAGACAGACAGACGTGCAGGCATAGAAAAAGACGGATACACACACACACACACACACACACACACACACACACACAACCACACACACACACACACACAGCGCGCGCGCACGCGCGCGCGCGCCACACACACACACACACACACACACACACACCACACACACACACACACACACACACTGACATATACAGACGTAGATACTGAAATTCTCTTTACCAGTTGAGGTCGTTGGAGACGAAAAAAAACTGAGAGAGTGAGAGAGAGACAGAGACAGACAGACAGGCAGACAGAGCGACAGACAAAGTGAGAAAGACAGAATGAGAGGGAGAAGGAGAAGGAGAACCAGAGGTAGAAGATTAACTGAGAGAGAGAGAGAGAGAGAGAGAGAGAGAGAGAGAGAGAGAGAGAGAGAGAGAGAGAGAGAGAGAGAGAGAGAGAGAGAGAGAGAGAGAACGTGAGACAAAGAATAAGAGAGAAATGAAGGGGCAGACTAGAAGTCAAACAAACAAATACAGAGATGGATAGAGACCTACATATTGAAATAATGTCTTATCAGTTGGGTCTGGAGACGAAGAGGTAAAGTTCCTGATACACATTCAGAGATGGTAGACTGTGGAACACGAGAGAGAGAGAGAGGAGAGAGAGAGAGAGAGAGAGAGGAGAGAGAGAGAGAGGAGAGAGAGAGAGACAGAGAGAGAGACAGAGAGAGACAGAGAGAGACAGAGAGAGAAAGACAGAGACAGACAGAGACATCGGCACAGGGAGACAGAGAAATAAAGGGGGAAACTACAAATCTGATAGATAGATAAACAGAGATATGGATAGAAACCAACGTATTGAAATTTTGGCTTACCAGTTGGGGGCACTGGAGACGAAGAGAGTAAAGTTCCTGAAACACATGCAGAGATAGCAGACTGTGGAACAGAGAGAGAGAGAGAGAGAGAGAGAGAGAGAGAGAGAGAGAGAGAGAGAGAGAGAGAGAGAGAGAGAGAGTGAGAGAGAGTGAGAGAGAGTGATAGAGAGTGATAGAGAGACAGACAGACTGACAGACAGGCAGGCAGAGTGACAGAGAGAGTGAGAGTGAGAATGAAAGAGAGAAGGAGAAGGAGAAAGAGAGATAGAAGAAGAAGAAGAAGAGAAGAAAGAAGAAGAAGAAGAAGAAGAAGAAGGAGGAGGAGGAGGAGGAGGAGGAGGAGGAGAGAGAGAGAGAGAGAGAGAGAGAGAGAGAGAGAGAGAGAGAGAGAGAGAGGAGAGAGAGGAGAGAGAGAGAGAGAGAGAGAAAGACTCAAGACTCAAAAACTTTATTACTCAAGGACAGAGATTTTAGGCAATGCCTATTCTTACAATCTGTCCTTGCTATTCTACAACATTCAACTAAACAGACTGCACATACTAATAATGGCAGAAACAATTAAGAATATAGCAACATTATAATAATAAAAATAACAATAGTAATAAGAATAATAATGATTAAAAAAATTTTAATAAATAAATTCCATTACAAAATTACACAAACACAATCAGACACGTACGCGCGCGCGCTCACATGCACACGCACGCCCACACATACACGCACGCACGCGCACTCCCACACCCACACCCACACTTTCATTAGCTAATATAGAGGCAAGCATAAAAGTAGGGCGTTGAGACTTTGGTCAAAAGGTTAGATTTATTGTTCAAGTAAATGTTTAAGTATTGCTGATTTGAAGGACGGCAGTGATTGACATGTTCTGGCAGACGGAGGAAGAGAGTTCCACACAGATGGACCAAAAAATGCGAAACTAGATTTGAACAAATCAATGCGGACACGTGGTAAAATGTTATTATTTGAATCATATCGCATTGTTGCCATTTGGATAAACTCAGCAAGATATGTTGGCGCCATGTTTGCATGGACTTTAAACATTAGTACTGCCTTATTATAGGTCAGTTGGCTCTGCAGTGGTAACATCATTAGTTTTGCGAATTTGCCCGTGGTTGATAGAGACTTGTCGGGAAGAATCAGCTTAATTCCCCGTCTGTGCATAGAGTTGATCTTTTTTATGTGATTTTTGCCGGCACCACTCCAGACAGTGGACGCATAGTTGATGTGAGAAAGGCAATGGGCTTCAAAAAATAATTTCCGGATGTGTGGTTCAACATAATAACTGAGCTTATTGAGTAAAAACAAATTGCGAGCCAACTGTTTGCAAACATGATTTGTATGTGATTGCCATTTAAAATTCTCATCAATGATCACGCCTAAGACACGGTGTTCGGTAACCTGCTCGATCAAGGTTTCACTCATTTTTAGGCTCAACATAAGATGCTGTCGTTGATGTTTCTGTCTCGATGCTAGGACCATACATTTTTTGCGGATTAAGGACCATTCGGTTTTGGTTGCACCATTCTAAGACATCAGTTATACTTTGTTGTAACGATATTTGTACAGATATGTTTGTATCACTACAGTGAAGAGAGCTATCGTCAGCGAACAGATCAGAGATGACATCATTGTGAGATATGTGCATCGGTAGGTCATTGTCACGCACGGGCATTCAAGGGACATAATTACGCATATTGTAAGGCGGAGTTATTGCAGCGGTCAGTTCTTTCTTTTTCCCGTGTCGATATTTGGGAGTTACGATGCGTGTTTTATTTTTTGTGTGTGTTTTGGTCGAGTCATCTTTGGTAGGTGATCGACAAAGAGGGTGAAGTTTGTGCCTATATTTGGCTGTATCCATTCTTGTGATTTTGTGGTCTGCTGCCTTGGTGATTTATGGGTGATTGATTGACCAGCTATTGGGGATTGGTGCTTATGGTTGTGTCCACGTTTGGTCTTGTGTACAAGCTGTTGGTGGTTAGCGATTGATGATTGGAGGGATTTATAATCTAGAGTCTGTGCCGATACACAGTTGTTTCCATATTGGGAAGTGTGGTCTCGTCACCCTAGGTGACTTATTGCTGATTGGTTTCTGGCAAGTTGGTGTTTCGAGTCTGTATACGACTGCCTCTATCTATGCTTCTATCTGGAGTTTTGTCGTGCCGTTCCCTTGGCAACATATTGATGATTGGTCGAAGTAAGGGTGTGGCCTTATCAGTTTCATGGTGTCTGTTAATTCTAAGTGTCGTCTGTTTTTGACTGTCTGATTCAGTTGTTTGCGACTCCTGGCTCGAGACGGAGGTCTTCTGATCCAGCATTTGGTGAGGCAGTTTTGCCACTTTGTTCAGTGGGCTGCCAGGAAACCCATCGGTGTGTCCTTGTGACAGCTCGGGATTCCAAGAAGAAGTTATCGGTGTGTCGGTGTCTGCCACCAGTGTCCACGCTTTCAAGGGAGCGAGGGTTTCCCCGGTCTGGAGCTGCTCTGGCGGATGTTGTCCTGTATTGTCTTCATTTGTCATCGTAACTCCAGGTGAGAAGTGTAGGGCAGGTTGTTCATTGAAGAAGGGAGTTGGAGGTAGATGATTCTGGATCGAAACGCGTCGTTTGTACAAATGTGAGAAGCGCGATTCAGTTTAGTATGAAAAACAGAGGATCTACGGGGCCGTAAATCAGGACCTCAGTGACAGTGTGGTCACCAGTGCACAGACCGTGAGCGTTCGTGAAGGAAGGGGAAAAAAGTTGGAGTGTGGGAATTGATTGTGTGAAAAAAAAGATGGTTCGAGTGTGTGAAGGGTGAATGGTATTGTGCGTGAGTTGTTTATAATTAGATAGATAGATAGATAGATAGATAGATAGATAGATAGATAGATAGATAGATATATTTGTATGTATTGTGTGGAGGGGGAATTGTAACAAATTGTTGTTGTTGTTGTTGTTTTTGGGGGGGCGGGGGGGAGGGCGTGGGGGGGGGGGGGGGGGGGTGTCGTTGTGTCCCCTGTTTGGTTCGTATCGCGCGGGCACTTTGGGTTCTGTGGGCCATCCTACCTCTGGATGACCCAGCCCCAGGTTACCACGTGATAGTCCCTGGAGTATCCCTGGTCCGGTATTAACCCTGTGTGGGTTGGGGCCCCTTGAGGCTTCCTGGATTTGAAGGTGGGGTGTCGGGGCATTTTTATTGTGTATTGCTGATTTTGGTGTTGTTGTTTTTCTTGTTTTATTGTTTGAAGATTTTTTTTGTTGTTGCTGATAGCGTGTGGGTGAGTGTGAATTTGAATAAAATTTGATTGTTTGTTGCACTTATTATTTAGTGTTTTGTATTTTTGTTCTGTGGTGTCGGTAGTTTTAGAATGTGGGCGGGGTGGATTAAAAGGGGGTACCCTTCTATATTCGGGTATCCCTGTCACCGCACTAGGCGTAGTGACAGTATTATATATATATATATATATATATATATATATATATATATATATATATATATATATATATATATATATATATATCTGAACCCAAAGTGCCCGCGCGATACGAACCAAACAGGGGACACAACGACACCCCTCCCGCCCCCCCCCCCCAAAAAAAAAAATATATATATCACCCCCCCCACCCCCCACCCCACCCCCGTCTAATATCATCTGCCGGGGATGAAAAGACGTAAAATTAAACCACCACCACCACCAGAGAGAGAGAGAGAGAGAGAGAGAGAGAGAGAGAGAGAGAGAGAGAGAGAGAGAGAGAGAGAGAGAGAGAGAGAGAGAGAGAGAGGAGATTGACAGACAGAAATAGAGAGATACCCCAAAAATGGGACGGACAGAAAGACAGACAGACATAGAAAGAGATGAGCGAGAGCTAGTCAGACAGACAAACCAAGAAGCACAGAAGACAGAAGAGTGGGAGTGAGAGAGAGAGAGAGAGAGAGAGAGAGAGAGAGAGAGAGAGAGAGAGAGGGGACAGACAGACAGACAGACAGACAGACAGACAGACAGACATATATAAGGGCAAACCGGGAATCTGACAGATAGACAAATAAACAAATAGAGAGATGTTTAGAGACCTACATAATGGCTTACCAGTTGAGGGCACTGGAGACGAAGAGGGTAAAGTTCCTGAAACATGCATAAAACGTGGTACACACAGAGAAAGGGAGGCGGACAGACAGACAGACGTGCAGGCAGAGAAAAAGACGGATAGACACAAACACTGACTGACATGTACAGACGTAGATACTGAAATTCTCCTGACCAATTGAGGTCGTTGGACATGAAAAAACTGAGAGAGAGAGAGAGAGAGGGGAGAGAGAGAGAGAGAGAGAGAGAGAGAGAGAGAGACAGACAGACAGACAGACAGACAGACAGATAGACGCACAGTCAGACAGGCAGACAGAGCAACAGACGAAGTGAGAAAGAGAGAATGAAAGAGAGAAGGAGAACCAGAGATAGAAGATTACCTGAGAGAGAGAGAGAGAGAGAGAGAGAGAGATGAGAGAGAGAGAGAGAGAGAGAGTGAGAGGGAGAGAGAGAGGGAGGGAGAGAGAGAGAGAGAGGGAGAGAGAGAGATTGATTGATTGATTGATTGATTGATTGATCTTTAATAAACCCCAAAGGATGAAGATTTTAGGCCAAAGCCTAGTCTTACAATCTGTCCTTGTCATGCATACATTTATTTCAGCACATATCATTCATACAGACAATTCAATATACCAATATGATAATCTAATTCTACAATGATAAGCAAACTGCTATAAAAGCACTAATGAGATGGGGGATGGTAAAACAAAAGGAAACTTACAAGCAAACAAACAAACAAAAACTACAGAGAGAGAGAGAGAGAGAGAGGGGGGGGGGAGAGAGAGAGAGAGAGAGAGAGAGAGAGAGAGAGAGAGAGAGAGAGAGAGAGAGAGAGAGCGTGAGAGAAAGAGAGAAAAAGTAAGAGAGAAATGAAGGAGCAGACTAGAAGTCAAACAAACAAATACAGAGATGGATAGAGACCTACATCTTGAAATAATGTCTCATCAGTTGGGTCTGGAGACGAGGAGGTAAATTTTCTGATACACATTCAGAGATGGTCGACTGTGGAACAGAGAGAGAGAGAGAGAGAGAGAGAGAGAGAGAGAGAGGAGAGAGAGAGAGAGAGAGAAGAGAGAGAGAGAGAGAGAGGGGGGGGGAGAAAGAGACAGAGAGACAGAGACAGAAGCACAGAGACATTGGCACAGAAAGACAGAGAATAAAGGGGGAAACCAGAAATCTGATAGATAAATAGAGATGTGGATAGAGACCAACATATTAAAAATAC
>JAFLJL010017427.1:90692-97834 GCA_018398815.1 Conus ventricosus | reverse complement strand
TTTGGGTGAAGGGAGTTTTTAAATTTTTTGGGTTTTTTAAAGTTTTTTAAAGGAAAATGTTTCTTGAAAGGGCGTTTTAATGACCTGACAGATAGTATGATAACGTGCATCTGATCTGCACCCGCGATTTTAACGCACGGACTTCTAAATAACAAATAAATGTAGATCTCCTTCAGGATAACGACGAGGAAGTAACCCATTGCACAGTGACCCCTTGTGGCAACTAAGCCGAAATCGAATGACACTCAAATTAATACTTTTGGAAGAAAACTCCTTGAACTATGCATTGCTACAGAATGTTAATCATGAATGGTTATGTGACAGGAGACGAAAGAAGGAAAACTGACCTGTATGTCTGAGCATGGTCACAGTGTTGTAGACTATTTCTTAACTGATGTCGATTCTTCAAATGGTAGGCGGCGTAATAATTGGTGACAGAGTAGAATCTGACCATATGCCTGTAGGGTAAGCCATTCTAAGGTCTCTAAACATCTCTCTATTTGTATATTTGTCAATCTGTCAGATTCCCGGTTTGGCCTTTTATATGTCTTCTGTCCGTCTGTCTGTCTGTCTCCTCTCTCTTGCTCTCTCTCTCTCTCTCTCTCTCTCCTCTCCTCTCTCATCTCTCTCTCCTCTCTCTCATCTCTCTCCCCCCCCTTCTCTTCTCTCTCATTGCCACTCTCTTTGTCTGTCTATCTGTCTGTCTGTCTGTCTGTCTCTCTCTCTCTCTCTCACTCTCTCTCTCTTCTCTCTCTCTCACTCTCTCTCTCTCTCTCTCCTCTATCTTGTTTCCCCATTTCCATCTCTCTTTCATTCTCACTATCACTCTCTCTGTCACATCTGCCTGTTTGTGTGCCTGTCTGTCTGTCTGTCTGTCTCTCTATCACACTCACCACACACACACACACACACACACACACACACACACACACAACACACACACACACACACACGCACACACACTCTCTCTCTCTCCTCTCTCTCTCTCTCTCCTCTCTCTCTCCATCTCTCTCTTCCTCTCTCCTCATCTCTCTCTCTCTCTCTGTTATACAGTCTACTGCTCTGCATGTGTTTCAGGAACTTTACCCTCTTCGTCTCTAGTGCCCCCAACTGGTAAGCCATTATCATAATATGTAGGTCTCTATCCATATCTCTATATATCAATCTATCAGATTTCTAGTTTCCCCCTTTATTTCTCTGTCCTTCTGTCTCCATGTCTCTGTGCTTCTGTCTCTGTCTTCTGTCTGACTGTCTGTCTCTTTGTCTCTTGTCTGTCTGTCTGTCTGTCTGCCTGTCTCTCTCTCTCTCTCTATCTCTCTCTCTCTCTCTCTCTCTCTCTCTCTCCTCTCTCTCTCTCTCTCTCTCCTCTCTCTCTCTCTCCTGTGTTCCAGTCTACCATCTCTGAATGTGTTTCAGGAACTTTACCCTCTTCATCTCCAGACCCAACTGATAAGACATTATATAATATGTAGGTCTCTATCCATTTCTCTATTTGTTTATTTGACTTCTGGCCTGCCCCTTCATTTCTCTCTTACTCCTTTTCTCTTTCTCTCACGCTCTCCTCTCTCTCTCTCTCTCTCTCTCTCTCTCTCTCTCTCATTCAGTTAATCTTCTGTCTCTGGTTCTCCGTCTCCTTTTCTCTTTCATTCTCTCTTTCTCTCTTTGACTGTCGCTCTGTCTGCCTGTCTGTGTGTCTGTTTGTCCGTGTCTCTCACACTCTCTCTGTCTTTCAGGTTTGTATTTAATCTCCAACGACTTCAACTGGTAAAGAGTATTTCAGTAGATACGTCTGTATATCTCACTCAGTGTGTGTGTCTATCCGTCTTTTTCTCTGCATGCTCGTCTGTCTGTCTGTCCGCCTCTCTTTCTCTGTGTGTACCACGTTTTATGCTGTTTGAGGAACTTTACCCTCTTCGTCTCCAGTGCCCTCAACTGGTATGCCATTATTAAATTCTCTAAACATCTCTCTATTTGTACCAAAAAACTCAGACTGTAAAACTGTGCAGCTAGACTAACCCTTTCAAAGCTCCCTTCAAAGAACACCCGTCACTATTATCGCAGACTTCACTGGTTGCCGGGCAAAGCCAGGGTGACATATAAAATCGCATGCCTCTCTTTCCATGCGATAGAACTGGAACTCAGCCTATCTGTCTGACCTTCAAACTCATACTGCCCAGCTAAACCCTTCGCTCGTCTTCTGACTCGTTGCTCCTGTTCCTCCAAGATTCAAATGCAAAAGAATGGGAAATCGTCCATTCACCTTCCTGGTTCCAAAACCTGGAATTCTCCTCCACAACGACATCAGGCACCCTGTGACTCTTTTCCATTTTTAAAAACGAACTAAAAACTCTTTTTTTTTTTACCGTCCAATTCACTGATAATTCAAAAGTCCCGTCATACACGATGTCTTTGGTTAGTGCGAGTGTGCGAAGGTGCACGTGAGTGTTTGTGGGTGTCAGCTTTCCCGTTGTGCTGTGCGTAATCTGCTTCCCCGTGCCTGAGAATGTGGTTTGTGTGCGTGTGGTGGTGTGGTGGTGTGTGTGAGTGTGTGTGTGTGTGTGTGTGTGTGTTGTGTGTGTTTGTTGCGTGCGTGCGTGCGTGCGTGTGCGCGTGTGTGTGTGGTGTGTGTGTGTGTGTGTCGTGTGTGGTGTCGTACGTGCGGTGTGTGTGTGCGTACGTGTGTGTGTGTTTTGTGTGTGGTGGGTGTGTGTGTGCGTGCTGCGTGCGTGTTTCGTTAGTCCTTGTATTGTAAAGCGCTTAGAGCTAATCTAGGATTTGCGCTATAGAAATATTCATATTATTATTATTATTATTATATTTGTCCTGTCTGTCAGATTCCCGGTTTGCCCTTATATATCGTCTGTTTTCTGTCTCTTCTCTCTTCTCACTCACTCTCTCCTCCTCCCTCCCACCCTCTCTCTCTCTCTCTCTCTCTCTCCTCCTTTTCTCTCTCTCTCTCTCTCCTTTTTCCCCCCTCCCTCCCCCCCCTCATCTATGGAAAATCAGAAGAATTTTGGAAGAATGTGCATCGAATTTCATTAAAAAGAAAACAACCAGTGAACACATCAGTATTGAAACCTGTACGAACATTTTAAGTCACTCCTAACGAAAGACGTAGATCCTAACACGGTTACAACTGGATCATAATGAAGGAGAGGATGATTATTTAAGTCGCCCGATTTCAAAAGAGGAAGTAATGTTTGCTCTAAAAAAATAAGAAATGTAAAGCTTCTGGACCAGACAGTATAATTTGGTGAGCTGCTGAGGTATGTATGCTTGTAAAACTGACCTGATTATGAACTTTTTTGTAACCTTCTTCAATTCTTTATTTGATAAGGGAATTTATCCTGAACATTGGACGGAAAGTATTGTTCTACCACTGTACAAAAAAGGCAGCGTGAATGATCCTAATAACTATAGAGGAATTTCTTTAAGTGATGCTAGTACTAAATTTATACAGCACTACTATCAATCGCCGATTACAGGAAGGGGTTGAAGATAATGATATCACTGGCGAATATCAGCAGGTTTTAAGCGCAATTATTCAACTGTTGATCATATATTTACTTTGATGGCTTGGGTGCAAAACAGTTTTCTTTCAATCGTAAGCTGTATGGTCTGTTAATAGAACTATTCTGTGGCCTATTCTCTTAAAAGCTGGTCGTCATGAAAACTGTTTAGATGCATAGTTAGCATGTATTCCTGTGTTAAAGCAAAGGTTGGGTGTGGAGGAAACATGACTGACCATATTCAATGTACCTCTGGTGTAAAACAAGGGAATATGTGCAGTACTGTTTTATTTTCTCTTTTCATTAATGAGTTAACATCAGAGGTTGTTAGAAATGGAAAACATGGTCCCACAATTTACTTGCAATGCTCTTGAGTTGTTTATTCTTCTCTTGGCAGACGATGTTGTTCTATGTCTGAAACTATTATTGGCTTACAAACTCAACTAAACAATCTATCACGATCTGGATCTTCACTTCAGTTAACAATTAACATGTCAAAAAGCAATATAATTGTGTTTAAAAAAGGGGGGTTTTTTTAGGAATTAGAGAAAGGTGGACTTATAATGGAGTGTTTATGCCTGTGGTCTACGTATATAAATATTTGGGAATATATTTTTCAACGAAATTAAGCTTTACTTTTGCATGCAAGGATCTTGCCATTAGAGCTAAAACGTGCATTACTGGGGTACATGCAACATTTATCAACATTAGAAAACAAGTCTTTGAAATTGTTTATAAAATTGTTCGATTCTCGGGAACAGCATATCGATCAGTATGGAGCTGAAATCTGGGGTCTTCATGATTCTGCTGTTTATTGTGAAAATGTCCATTTATTTGCATTAAAAAGTTTCTAGGAGTGAGCATGCGAACACCTAATGATTTAGTCCATGGCGAAGTAAACAGATATCCAATATATTTGAATTCTGCGACAGCTTGCATACGTTTGGTTGAAAATAACACAAATGGAAATTTCAAGGTTGCCCAGGAAAGCATATATGTTGTATGATTTGGATGGTAGAGGGAAAAGAAACTGGGTTTCTAACGTGAGGACTAAATACAAAAACTTGGATTTGGCTATGTTTGGCTACAACAGAACGTTGGGACATAAATGGATTTCTTCGTGCATTTGGAATAGATTGCAGATGGCAAGAATGGTCATGTCACGTTCATGAAAGTGAACGATTTGCTTTTTATAGACAGTTCAGATCTATACATGTGTGCCGGTATATTTATCTATTGAAATGGATAATCATTTAAAATATATCATGACAAAGTTCAGATGAGGTATTTCTGATCTTTTGTTCATTACTATAGTTATAAGAAGCATAATAAACTTGAACTGACATGTCCGCTTTGTAAATGTGCCGAAGAAAGTGAAGTTCATTTTGTGTTGTGCTGCCCCGCTCTAAGTGACCTGAGGAATCAGTTCATTCATCAAAAATATGTAGACATCCTCTTCATTTAAAACTTCATTACAAATGGCATCTACAAATGAAACTAACGTAAAACGTTTTGCTATTTTCTTGTACAAGGCATTTAATATTCGAAGTATAGCATGTAGTTAGGCATTGATTGTTGTATGTTGTTTAATATCGAGTATGCTTTTACTTGTCGATGCCTAATGTTTGACGATTTGCTTATTTTTGTCTGAAACAATTTGATCTCAACACCCCCTTCATTAGGGGCCATGGCCTGTAAAACAACGATCCGTTCCGTATCCCGTATCTCTTCTCTCTCACTCCCACTCTTCTGTCTTCTATGCTTCTTTTTTGTTTGTCTGACTAGCTCTCGCTCGTCTCGTTCTCGTCTGTCTTTCTGTCTGTCCCTGTCTCGCGTATCTCTCTCTTTTTGCATCTCTGTCTGTCTGTCTGTCTGTCGTCTATTTATCTGTCTGTCTGTCTGTCTGTCTGTCTCTCTCTCTCTCCTCTCTCTCTCTCTCTCTCTCCTCTCTCTCTCTCTCTCTCTCTCTCTCTCTCTTCTTCTTCTTCTTTCTTCTTCTTCTTCTTCTTCTTCTCTTCTTCTATCTCTGTTTCTACTTCTCTTTCTCTCTTTCATTCTCACTCTCACTCTCTCTGTCACTCTGCCTGCCTGTTTTGCCTGCCTGTCATCTGTCTGTCTCTCTCTCATCTCTCTCTCTCTCCTCTCTCTCTCTCTCTCTCTCTCTCTCTCTTCTCCTCTCTCTCTCTCTCTCTCTGTGTTCCACATCTATACTCTGCATGGTTTCAGGACTTTACCCTCTTCGTCTCCAGTCCCCCAACTGCTAAGCCATTATTTCATATGTATGTCTCTAACAAATCTCCCGTATATCTATCTATCAGATTTCTGGTTTCCGCATTTTTCTCTGTCTCTCTTGCATTCTCTCTGTCATCTGTCTCTGTCAGTCTCTCCTCCTCTCTTCCTCCTCTCTCTCTCTCACTCTCCCTCTCTTTTCTCCCCTCTCTCTCTCTCACTCTACACATGTCTTCTCCTCTCTCACTCTCTCTCTCTCCCCTCTCTTTTCTTCCTCTTGCTCTCTCTCTCTCTGTTCCACAATTACCATCTTTGAATGGTTTCAGGAACATTACCCTCTTCTCTCTGTGGTGCCCCCAACTGGTAAGCCATTATCTTAATATGTAGTCCCCTATCCATCTGTCTATTTGTTTGACTCTATCTTTCTCTCTCTCTTTTTCTCTCTCTCTCCATCTCTCACATCTACTCTCTTTCTCTCTCTTTTCTCTCTCTCTCTCTCTCCTTTTCTCTCTCTCTCCTCCCCTCTCTCTCTCTCTCAGTAATCTTCATCCTGGTTCTCCTTCTCCTTCTCTCTTTCATTCTCTCTTCTCATTTTGTCTGTCGCTCTTCTACCTGTCTGTCTCTGTGTCCGTCTGTCTGTATGTCCCTGTTTCTGTCTACTCTGGTTCTCCTCTCCTTCTCTCTTCTCTCTCTCTCATTTTTTTCATCTCCAACGACCTCAATGGTAAGACAATTTCAGTATCTACGTCAGCATATCTCACACAGTGTGTGTGTCTATCGTCTTTTTCTATGCCTGCACGTCTGTCTGTCTGTCCGCCTCTCTTTCTTGTGTGTACCACGTTTTATCATGTTAGGAACTTTACCCTCTTTGTTCCAGTCCACCCAACTGGGAAAGCCATTATTTGAATATGGCTCGAACAACAAACTCGTTAACTGTCATCAGATTTCTGGTTTCCCCATATTTCTCTGTCTGTCTTGCCCATGTCCTGTGCTTCTGTTTTGTCTGTCTGTCTCTCTTTCCTCTCTCCTCTCTCCTCTCTTCTCTCTCTCATCGTCTCTTCTCTTTCTCCCTTCCTTCTCTCTTCTCCTCTCTCTCTCTCTCATCTCCTCTCTCTCTTGTACTTCTCTTCTCTCTCTCTCTCTCTCTGATCCACATCTACCATCTTTGAATGTGTTTCAGGAACTTTACCCTCTCATCTCCAACCCACTGATAAACATTATTTATATGTAGGTCGCTATCCATCTCTCTATTGTTTATTTGACTTCTAGTCTGCCTCTTCATTTCTCTTCTCTCTTTCTCTCGTTCTCTCCGTCTCTCTCCTCTCTCTCTCTCTCTCTCTCTCTCCTCTCTTTTCACCTCCTCTCTCTCTCTCTCTCTCTCTCATTCAGTTAATCTCTTTTCTG
>JAFLJL010017427.1:83192-85692 GCA_018398815.1 Conus ventricosus | reverse complement strand
AAGGCAGCAAAGTAGGCAGTCGACGGGAAAGGGCAGTGATCCTCCCGACAGGCCTACACAGATGATCCCTTTGAACATCAACAACAGCCTGCAAAGAAGCAGACGAGAGACCACCATGGACCTGGGATACGAACATATTCCCACTACTGAGCAAACCCAGACGAAACGTACGCCTTGTGACAAAGGAACAAGACATGAGGCCCCTCATCAAAAAGACCGAGAAGCCAGAGGCCATTGATCCAAAACCGGGTGCAATACAGCACTACACCAAAGATTGTAAAGCCACCAAGACAAATAATCAGACGCAGGATTCAGTACCTTTAGAGAGACGAGTCATCCAAAGTCAAACAGCACCTCCTCAACAAGATACAGGAAAACAGGGGATGCAGGGGCATTAGGCTGGTACCAACCCCAACAGCAGGATGATCTCTGCCTGCAAGCCCTCCCCAAAGTTTTGAGGACAGAACCATCCAGTCTTTGCTGACGCACAGCCCAACAACCAAGAGGCCACACCCACCCCCACTAAAGTACACAGTCACACGGTGTCCTCTGTGTCCTGCCCAGTCAATGGGACTAACCAGACTTGTGTAGAAGGAAATCTACCAAGCAATTCACCCCAGACAACCAGTGATATAAGAGTAGCAACCGTACCCAAGGACCCCTCACGCAAATGCTGTACGCAAAATCCCCACTAAATCCAATATACCTTCAAAGTCACCAATGGCAAAACACAAGTGTCAGTTTTCACCAACGCCAACAAGCCAACAGAAAGGATCCCCCAGTAAAGATAGCAGTCAAAGTTACGCTAAACAGCTTGCTGATCCTTGGACAGACGTCCAGAACGATAGCAGCCAGACCTCTGTCAAACAGCTTGCTGAACCGTGGACTGGGTGTAGATGCTATGGGGAGTCAGTCTTCTGATCACAAAACAGAGTTAGGGGGCAAAAACAACACAGGCAGAGACCAGCAAAGACATGCAGGAGCAAGCCCGCAAAGCTCTCTCTAGAGACTGAAACCCCTACGCAAAACGTAGGTTGAAACCCGAAGCAGAACTAGGGCAGAACAAGCTCAGGCAACACAACAGCAAGGAAGGCAACAACACGTCAGAGTTATTTTCCACATGCCAAAACTAACTCCGCCCGAACGGAAAACGGGAGCTCAGCCTCCAACAACCTAGGGATACGACCCTGCCCATGTCATCAACCTGCCCCTGATGGCCAACCAAACAACCGAACATACATGGTCACAGTGTATCCTTTTAACATATAACATGGAAGGACTAAATACCATCTATCAGCCTGACATTAGACAATTCTTGTTAAATTAATAAATTGTTTTTTTACAGAAACATTCATCAAGCTTTCCATCTCATTTATTTCCTGCGTTTTTTGTGTTTGTCTCCCCAGGCGTGAGTCATCAACATCACCACAGCTCGCCTCTCTGGCGGGCTATCATGTTAGTAAAGAAATGTATTCTAGTTTATACAACAAATTCAAGTTGAATACGACAGCTGCATCATGCCAAGATTTCAAAGCTTTTGCCAAATTTTCGAACGAATGTGTATTTATAAGTATGTATGTTCCCCCTCCCATAGCGTCTATTATGTTGACACAGAAATCGAGAAAGAATTGACTTACTAGAGCAGTGTATTCTTCATGTTCTGATTGATTGGGGAATGCCCCTTATGCTTAGGGTAATTTCAAAGCTAGGACGCGATACAAACACAAAAGAGCTTTATTTTCCATATGATGTTGATGATGAAAGTAAAGGGTGACGAAAATTTACTGCCGAAAAGGAGTACCAACGGGAATCGAAGGACTCTTCAAAAAAACGACTTGTCGTGTCTACTTTTGTTATGCGAACAATTTTCTCTTGTTATATTTAATGGTCTGTTACCAGGAGACCGTTAGGGGGCATATACATACATTGCTCACAATGGATCAAGTGGGGATCGATTATTTCCTTATTTCTCGGTCGATCTTTGAATATGCCTCATGTTTACAAGTTACCTCAAGAATTGAATCCAAACATATGCCCGTGAAACTAACCCTTAATGTTCAAAAGCAGCCGGTAAAAACCTGTGAAAAGTTAGAAAGAAACTATTATTGAAAAGTATGTTTGGAATCAAGAGCTTGAGAATGAATATAGGCAACCATTGTTGTCAAAAGAAATATCATTATTTCACACAAGCAGCTGAATTGATTAACACTGATATCAATGCAGCTGTAGAAAAAAATTTTAACAGGTATTGCTGATGCTGGGCAGTGTATGAAGAAAAAGATAGTATTGGGAAAAACAAGTAATTGTACTTGGTTCGATAAGGAATGCAGGGACAAACGAACTGCACTTCGTCAGTCCCTGAAAAATTTGAATAAATGTGTGGATTCATGCGATGCAGACGTACTTAGGGGCGAATACGCCAGTATGAGAAAGGATTACAAATTATTTATAAAAAGTAAACACATAGAAGATAAACAAAATGTTCTTGTAACGCTTGAAT
>JAFLJL010017427.1:72123-77192 GCA_018398815.1 Conus ventricosus | reverse complement strand
CCAAAAACAGTGCCAATTCCGCCTGTCGCACCACGCTCACTCGCGAAGCTTGTACTGTGCCTGAAGGCCGTGAGGTCGGGGAAACCCTGCTACTGCCAGGTGAAAGGTCACGCTGTCCGGCTGAGTTCGTCTGCTTCAACACAGGTGTGCGCGCACTGCTTGAAGGTGAAAAGACACGCGTCGCGTTGTTGGTTGCTGGCTGCTTATTTGATTGGCTTCTACATGCAGTGACGTCACGAGGGCACAAGAGGTCAGATCACTGCCACTGCTCGCGCGCTGACCGACCCCCGTTCTCCCCACCTCTGTGACAGGTACTGCAGTTGATTGGCTGATGCTCGATCTGACGTCAGGAACACCTCCACCGGCATCCCCAGCACTACTGACACTGTTGACTGCATTAGCGCGAAAGAGGCTTTCCGCTCGTACCAGCACTCGAAGTGCCGGCGCCGTGTACCGTTTTTGTAGCTGCTACGTCCGCGTATGTTCGTGGGTCAGGATTACGTGCTGTTACAATAAATTTCCCGTTCACAAAACGTGCTACCTTGCCTTCTAATTTTGCTCTTGCGACTGTTTCTGTTTGTCTTTTAGTGAGGTCATTTGCCAGTCTTACACCCTTTTTTTCAAGCTCATTTCTTAATTCTCTGTCGCGAATAATCTTCATTTTGTCTCTCCATGACGAAATTTAACAATCATTGTTCTTGGTCCTTCAGATCTCACCTGTCAAACTCGATGTGCGCGAACAATGTCATCTTCTGTCCATTGCTTGAAGCCTTGCACACTGTTCAGCAAATCTACCACACACTTGGCGCACGTGTCATAATCTTGTTTGTAGGGATTCAAAAAAAACGTAGGTTATCTCGCCTTGAGATCCTTCTAAGCGATCATTTCTTCATTCATACTGGAGATTTGCCGTTCTAAATTGCTTACTATTGTTGACAGATTTGCAATCTCTTGTCTCCCCTCATCTGTTCGTGCATCCAAAAGGTCAAGGTCCTCATTCATGCGTTCGACAGCAGTTGACAGTCTGTTTTGATCAGATTCTAACTGAGCACAACGGTCGTTGATCTCTTGGCATTTTCCTAACACATTTTCCAACTCTGACTTAATGTGATTCAGCTCACCACGAATTATAGTGTTCTGTTCTCTTTGTTCATCCTGCTTTGTTTCATTTCTTCATTATGCTGTTTGAGTGCTGACATGATTTGTGCAGCAAGGTCAAGGTCGATTGTGTTTACATTTGGCACTGGTGTATCAACATTATTCGTGTCTGTGTTTTGTTTGTCGCCGTCCTTCAGTGTGTCAGGGCCTGGGTTTTCTTCCACATCACCACTTAACAACAGTTTGTACAGGACAAAAAAGCGTTGCTAGCACAGCACAACAGGAGAAATGCGGGCGCAAACGAAACTGGGTCACACTCACTCGGACTCGGGTCAAATGTGTCAAAGACACCAACCACTGTTCCTCCTGGAATATTGTGAAAGGAAATAGTATTCTCTGCCATTGCTGGTAGAAATGATCTTCTTAAGTTGATCACAAGAGTGGTAAGAAGCATCACCATTGCACAGAAGCATAGCACAGCACAAATAACACTCCCCACTCAGTGTTACACATCTCTCCATGTTCTCGTCTTCTGCACGGGAACGAAGTCGTTGACACGATTTCAAGGTTCTCACTTCACCACAGAAAACACCAATTCTGGCTCTCCAGAGGGACAAGTCAATCATTTTTCTTCACTGAATTTTCCAATGAACACAATCCACTTCAGTCGTAATAATAAATACGCTGTTTTAAAGACATACAGCCTTTGTCAAAAGAAACGCGAAACGATCTCCAACGAAGCGACCCAAAAGGCTAGTTTGAAACGGACCATAGCTGACCTGGACGGCAGACAGTTCAATGTCACATTTCCCGTGTTTGGTGTCTGCGTACGTGCAAAGCACGCATAGTCGATAAAAACACTCCACGCATGAGTGTATCCGGAGAGAGAAAGTGACAGAAAGAGGGACGAAGAGACACAAAGTGAGAGAGAGAGAGACAGAGAAAGAGAGACAGAGAGAGAGACAGAAGAGGGGGAGAGAGAAGGGGGAGAGAGAAGAGAGGGGGGAGGAGAGAGAGAAGAGACAGAGAGGGGGAGAGAGAGAGGGAGGAAAGAGACAGAGAGAGGGGAGAGAGAGAGAGGGGGGACAGAGACAGAGAGAGGGGGAGAGAGAGAGGGGGACAGAGACAGAGAGAGTGGGAGAGAGAGAGGGGGAAAGAGACAGAGAGAGGGGGAGAGAGAAGAGGGGGGGACAGAGACAGAGAGAGGGGGAGAGAGAGAGGGGGGAAAGAGACAGAGAGAGGGGGAGGAGAGAGGGGGAAAGAGACAGAGAGGGGGAGAGAGAGAGGGGGGGAAGAGACAGAGAGGGGGGAGAGAGAGAGGGGGAAGAGACAGAGAGAGGGGAGGGGGGAGAGAAGAGAGAGAGGGTCTGAAGAGACAAGGACATGACAGACAATCAACTCTGTTTGGATTTCGAATTGGTCCTGAAAAGGACCGTGGTAACAGCAGAACGGGACATGGGATAGTGCATGCTGTCAATATCTGGTTTGACGCCCTGCGTTGTTGATGACCAATCGGCAGCGGTTCGGCATGGAGACCACTAAGCGCTGCAGGAAAGCTGGTGGAATTCTGTTCCACTGTCGGACAATTTCTTGTTGGAGTTCGACGGCGTTTCCTGGTCGGCGGGGTTGTTTGTTAATGCTGCGCTTCAAGTATGCCCAGACTTGTTCCATGGGATTTAAGTCTGGACTGAAAGCTGGCCAAACCATTGTGGGAATTGATTCCGTCGTAGAAATTGTTGCGTGGCTTGTGCAGCATGTGGCCGGGCATTGTCATGTTGAAACTCGTGAGCCTGGTTTCTTTGGAAGAAAGGACGACAACTGGCTGCAGCACCTGATTGATGTAACGTGCTGCATTCACCCCTCCTCCCCGACCTCGCTGCAGCTGAAAAAAAACCGGGCCTACTGCTGTTGACCGTACAGGCCACCCCACATCATGACTGATGGTCCACCCAAAAATTGTGTTCCTTGATGTGACGGGCATTAAAGCGCTGACCCCGTGGTCTCCAGACCCGATCATTGTTATCAACCTTGTCAACGCAGACTCGGCATTCGTCACTGAACAGCACTTCATTCCATTCTGCTGCCCAGTTCGCGTGTTGATTGGCCAGTTCTGCCGATGGAGTCTGTGTTGTGCAGTCAATCTCGAACCCCGATATGGACGGCAACAAAAAAGGTGGTTTCGACGCAGCAGACGAATTATTGTCGATGGCGACGTGTTGTTGTGCCTGGCAGTGGTGGAAGCGCTTTGGTAGGGGTCATTCCTAAATGAGCGCACCACCTGTCTCTGTGTCCGTGGGTCAACGCTTGTGGTCGGCCTGCTCGTGGAGCGTCTGCTGTGGAGCCAGTCACCAGATAGCGGTTCCTCAGTCGATAAATTGTCGAGTGGTGGACATTCAGTCTGGCTGCGATCACCTGGGCTGACGAGCCTGCGTACAACATACCAATGGCCCGTTCTCTGTCATTTTTTGTGAGACGCGGCATCTTGCTTTTTTACCTGTGTGTTGCACCTTTGATGCGCTCCTGTTTTTCAACCCATTTCAGTTTGGAGATGTGACCAGTATTCTGAGCAGGAGCATCTTTTTCACGGGTTGTGTCTTGGCTACAGTGTAGAAGCTTGAACAACCGCAATAGCAGTTCCCACGTGCCTCACTAACCACACTGACCACAGCCGAATCTGATGAAAACGAAAGCACATAAAGAAACCAGTCTTCAGCATGCTGACCCACAGACCAGACTCCACACTATAGTCTGTTTCCAGAAGCGACAGTAAAGGATTGTTTTTCGCGTTTCTTTTGACAAAGGCTATATATTGTAAAATAAGCACAATTTTGGCAGAGACCTTGAAAGGGACAACCGCACAGCCGCCATTCCCCCCCCCCCCCCTCCACCCAAGTGAGAGAGGAGAGGACAGAGGAGAGAGACAGACAGACAGACAGACAGACAGACTGACTGACTGACTGACAGAGACAGACAGACAGATTGACGAAACAGACAGAGGACAGAGAGACAAAGAGAGAGACTGAGACAGACAGAGAGTCGAAGACAGATAAGTAATGGACAGAAACGTTATTACGAATAAGGGAAAAACTCAAGACAAAACTGAAAGCATTTGCTAAGAATAAGTGAGAGAGAGAGAGGAGAGAGAGAGAGAGGAGAGAGAGAGAGAGAGAGAGAGAGAGAGAGAGAGAGAGAGAGAGTCGCAGGTGGGAAAAGAAAGACAGAGAAGTAAGGGACAGAAAAGAAATTACAAATATGATAGTAATTGCTATGAATGAGTGAGAGAGAGAGAGATACAGAGAGAGAGAGAGAGAGAGAGAGAGAGAGAGAGAGAGAGAGAGAGAGAGACAGACAGACAGACAGACAGAGACAGACAGACAGACAGAGAGAGAAAGAAAGTTAAGAAATGACTAATGTGAATAAGAGCTTTTTCACCCATTTCTTGCTCTGAGAGAGAGAGAGAGAGAGAGAGAGAGGAGAGAGAGAGAGAGAGAGAGAGAGAGAGAGAGAGAGAGAGAAAGGAGGAACTGACAGATTGTCAGTTAGGTTGAGGAAAAGGAAAGACAGGCAGACGGTGAGAAGGGAGGGAGGGAAGGAAAATACAGACAGACAAAGAGAGATAATTAGGGGCAAGAAACAGATTGAAAAGATATTTAAAGATCAATGCAGAAGGAAAGAGACGGTTATCCAGATTCACAGAGAGAGAGAGTGAGAAAGTAAGAGACAGAGAGAGGCATAAAGAGAGAGACAGAGAGACAGACAGTTAGAGACAGACGGACAGATAGACAGAGACAGAGAGAATTAAGTTATAAAGAGAGAGAGAGAGAGAGGAGAGAGAGAGAGAGAGAGAGAGAGAGAGACAGACAGACAGACAGACACAGACAGACAGACAGATGGGAGAGAGAGCCAGTAAGACAGACATGAAATCACAGAGGAGAGAGAGAGAGAGAGAGAGAGAGAGAGAGAGAGAGAGA
>JAFLJL010017427.1:58360-60860 GCA_018398815.1 Conus ventricosus | reverse complement strand
CTCTGTCTCTGTCTACCTGTCTCTGTGTTTTGTGTCTCTGTGTCTCTGTCTGTCTATCTGCCTGTCTGACTGTCTGTTAGCTTCTTTCTATCTATGTCTCTGTGTATATCTTTGTTTCTCTCTCTCTCTCTCTCTCTCTCCTCTCTCTCTCTCTCCTCTCTCCTCTCTGTCTCTCTCTCTCTCTCTCTCTCTGTCTCTCGCACTCTCTCTCTGTCTCCTCTCTCTCTCTCTCTCTCTCTCTCTCTCTCTCCTCTCTCCCTCTCTATCTATCTCCCTCTTTTCCACAGTTTACCATCCCTGTATGTGTTTCAGGAACGTTACCCTCTTCGTCTCAAGTGCCCCCAACTGGTAAGCCATTATCTTAATACGTATCTCTCTATCGAGTCCGTATACCCAGTCTTTTCATCTCGTACGACCTCAACTGGTAAGAGAGTATTTTAGTATCTAGGTCTCTATACATCCCTTAGTGTGTCTGACTTTCGTCCTATCATTGTCCGACTCTTCAGCTGGCGAAATAAGCTGACCATCCTGAGGGCCAGAGAATGTAGAAGTGATTTGGCGAGCTGTGAAGGAATCCGTATCGCCTCTGACCTTACTGACCGTCGAAGTCAGATTGTGAGGGATGAGAGAAATGCGGGAAGACATGTCTATGTACAGAAAGGACGCCTTGTATACAACAGAAAGAATCTGCGACATGGTGCTAAGAACAGCAGATTGAGAACTATGGACCACAGGAGTCAACACAGACCAACACAAATCTGTTTGACACAACTGATTGTGGCCAGCCAGCCCACTTCCGAAGGATACTGTGAGCCATCGAATCGTCGTGATTCTACGCCGCCAGTCCCAGACCTCAACTTTCGTCGCACCCAGGTACAGCAACCTCCCAGCAACAACCCAGGTAGTCTCCCCTGGACAGCAGATATGAGAGCTTTCCCGGGCCTTCAAACCACCACAAACAAGGACGCCCAAACACTGCCGAATCTGGAAAGCAGGGGACCACGTTCGAGCATTCAGACCCTAAGCCTAGTGAGTCCAGCTTCGTGATGAGCACAACAATATCTCAGGGAAACTCTTTTACTCCTACCAACACCAATTCTGAACTGCCACAACCCCAACGTCAACCACGTACCAAGACAGTGATTGACAAATGGGGAGTGAGACTGTGTCCAGTATCAGATGAAAGAAATGATCAGCAGATTCCTGACAAAGAACCTGATTGCCCAGACTCCACAATTCCCAAGGCAATAGGAGTAATTCCTTCAGGCAATGCAGCAGCTCCTTCTAGCACAACACCACATGGTAACAATTCTTCAGTTTTACGCACACCCCAGCCAAACCCCAACCCTATGTCTTCCAGCCTTTCGACTGCATGCCTTCCTACACGACCTGATCCAATGCAGCGTCCCCAAGAAACCATTCTTGGTCTTAACCCAGTGCCTAACGATGAGAAGCGGTCCCCTGTCCACCCTGCCATACCCAGTGACGTGGAAAGCCAGACACCAGGTAACACCTGTCTCGCCGATCCCTCAGTAGACAGTCACATAGAATCCCAGCTCGGCAGTCCTGTTTATCCATGCTGTGAGAAATCGCCGGATAACAGTAGTGATACGTGTTCTTCTTGTCTGTTTGATTATCACTCCACTGTCTTTCCTCCTTTCTTAAATGTAGTGATACGTGTTCTGCTTGTCTGTTTGCTCATCACTCCACTGTCTTTCCTCCTTTCTTACATGTAATGATACGTGTTCTTCTTGTCTGTTTGCTGATCACTCCACTGTCTTCCTCCTTTCTTACATGTAATGATACGTGTTCTTGTCTGCTTGCTCATCACTCCACTGTCTTTCCTCCTCTCTTACATGTAATGGTACGTGTTCTTCTTGTCTGTTTGATTATCACTCCACTGTCTTGTGTGTGGAAGTGCTATTATTTTCTTTACTGTGTCTCCCAGAAACCACAGTCTGTTCATTTCTCCATGTGTTTCAGGAACTCTAACCTCTTCATCTCCAGTGCCCACAACTGGTAAGACATTATTTTAACACGTAGGTCTCTGTCCATCCGTCTATTTGTCGATTTATCTGTCATATTTCGTGTTTGCCCCATTATTGTCTATCTGTCTCTGTCTGTGTCTATGTCTCTCTCTCTCTCTTTCTCTCTCTGTCTGTCTGTCTGTCTCTCTCTCTCTCTCTCCTCTCTCCTCCTCTCTCCTCTCTCATCTTCTCTCTCTCTCTCTCTCTCTCTCTTCCTGTCACTGTGTCTGTCTGTCTCTCTGTCTGATCGCCTCTCTGTCTCTGCCTCTGTGTATATCTCTGTCTATCTGTCTGTCTGTCCGTCTCTCCTTCTCTCTCTCTCTCTCTTTCTCTCTCTCTCTCTCACTCTCTCTCTCTCTCTCTCTCTCTCTCTCTCTCTCTCTCTCTCTCTCTCTCCTCTCCTCTCTCTCTCTCCTCTCTCTCTCTCTTTCCGATTTTCTCTGCTTCTTTCTCTGTCTGTCTGTCTGACTACC
>JAFLJL010017427.1:45860-55860 GCA_018398815.1 Conus ventricosus | reverse complement strand
ACAGAAGGGAAGTCGGATGGATTTAAAAGGCAACGTAATAAAGTCAATTCACTCAAACGGACAGCAAAAATGAATTTTTTTCGTGAACTTGTAGCCAACAAACAAAATTCGAAGTCCATATGGCAAGCAATAAATGAACTTACGAATAAAACTTCAAAGACAAGTCCCATTACCAGCATAACACCAAATGAACTCAACCAACACTTTACAACAGTTGCAGAACACATTGTCAAAGAAAAGAATACTGACTCAAATGAATTACAAAAATTAAAAAATTTTTGCAATGCTATGAACATTCGTCCAGCAACACCAGTTCCGCCTATGACAGTTAGTGAAGTTTGCCAAGCTTTATGCCAATTAAAGCAGACAGGAAGCCGCGGACTTGACGGGGTTGATGCAAAAATACTGAAACTATCAGCACCTGTTATATGTGAAACTCTTACCTACATTACAATTTATGCATTGATAAATGTCACTTTCCCGCTCAGTTCAAAGTTGCAAAAGTAATACCCATTTTCAAATCTGGAGACAAATCTGAACCATCGAACTACAGACCTATATCCATTTGCCAGTTCTGTCCAAGCCCTTGGAAAAACACATAAATAAACATCTTTGCCACCATTTTGACTCCACCAACCTACTAAATAAAAACCAATCAGGTTTCAGGAAAAATCATTCTTGTCATACAGCGCTTACAAACCTAGTAGATCAATGGCTAGCCAGTGTTAATGAGAATAAATATTGTGGCGCACTGTTTGTTGATTTTGCAAAGGCTTTTGATGTAATTGACCACAAACTGTTATGCGGGAAGCTTTCATTATATGGTATAACAGAAATACCTTCCAACTGATAACATCATTCCTAGAAGATCGTCAACAAATCGTTTGTGTCAACAACAATTTATCAGAGAAGCTACCTATCCAACATGGCGTACCCCAGGGTTTTGTGTTAGGTCCGTTGCTGTTCTCAGTTTATATAAATGATCTCCCTCTTTATATTGAGGATTCATGTGAACTCTTTTGTGATGATACCACTGTCCATACAAGTAGCTCCAGCTTGGAAGCTATTTTCACTTCATTACAGAAGAATGCTGATATCTTAAGTAATTGGTGCAATGTAAATCACATGTCACTGAATCCTAACAAAACAAAACTAATGCTGATAACAACAAGGCAGAGAAGACAAAACATAACCACACAGCCCCCATCTGTTTTTATCAATAATCAGGAAATTGAAGTGGTGGATAGACATCGAGTTCTAGGCGTATATGTTGATAATAACTTTCTTGGTCTTATCACCTTCGCAGTTTATGTAAATCAATATCCAGACAAACATATCAGCTGTGCAAGATTAAGCATTTCTTAAACCTTCATGCCAGGAAATTGTTCCTACACGCACATGTTCTCTCTTCCATCAATTATTGTTCAACACTATTTGATTCTGCTAGTGCTAATGCCATGAAACCTCTTAAGAGTGTCTACAAAAGAGCACTTAAAGCAGTCCTATTAAAATCATCTAGTCTTAGTGAAGGGGATTATACTAAAGCGTTGCTGTCAACAAATGTCTGCTAATGCAAAAAATTGCATCAGGTTTAGCACCACAAACTCTTCAGTCCAAATTTAGCATAAACCCTAGGGATTCAACCAAATTCCAGGTTCCCACACCTAGAATAGATCTATTTAAATCAAGCTTAGCTTACTCAGGTAGCGTGGTTTGGAATTCACTTCCACTACATTTCCGATGTACTCAAATTACAGAATCCTTCAGGGAAAAAACTAATTACACATTTCACAGCAGACCATTGCTATTAGGGACAAAATACATATACCATGGCACACCCTCTGTTTTGCTGCATATTAAACTGATACGCCGTTTCCTTTCCACTGATGTTTTCAAAACCAGATAATGAGAGATATGGTTACTATCGGTTTTATTAATGATTGAAATTATATCATGATGAATGACTGTCGTGGTCGCTGGTTTATTGGTGCATTGTCACTAATTGATTGATGTCTTTAATACTTTGATTTCTTCGAGCACTGTAACTGGAAGTGATAAATGTGTGTCTGGATTACTGTTGATCATATTGATGTATTGCTCTTTATTCAAATTTATAGCAATGTTTAGCATGTGATATTTTGGATAGAAAAATGGAATTATAATCTCTCTCTCTCTCTCTCTCTCTCTCTCTCTCTCTCTCTCTCTCTCTCTCTCTCTCTCTCCTCTCTCTCTCTCTCTTCGTTAATTACGGCTGCGTTTCGATGGATTGTCGCTTAATTAAAAATTATAGTTTTGGGTAGTGTATGAATGGTCAAAAAGAAAACAAAAAAGATGGAAGGGAAGGTAAATAATAATGGCATCTCTCTCTCCTCTCTCTCTCTCTCTCCTCTCTCTCTCTCTCTCTCTCTCTCTCTCTCTCTCTCTCTCTCTCTCTCACACACACACACACACACACACACACACACACACACACACACACACTACACACACACACACACACACACACACACACAACACACACACACACACATACACACACATGCGCGCGCACATGCACACGCACACGCACACGCACACATCATGAAAAATGTGTTTATGATTATTGAGGCTAGGAATTTATTGCTGCTTACTGATAATTGATTGTTCGTTCTCGTTTTGCCTTATAACCACATCATATAAATCTAAAAGAAAGAACAAATGTTGATATTATTGATGCATTGTAATTGTCTAATTATCATCCTTAGCAGTTCGTTGTATGCTAATTTTTTACAAAAGGAATATAACTCTCTCTCTCTCTCTCTCTCTCTCTCTCTCTCTCTCTCTCATCTCTCTCTCTCTCTCTCTCTCCCCCTTCGATAGGAGGATCGCTTATTCCATATCTGTGTGTGCCGATTCTTTTCTTCTTTGTAATCAATTTCTTTATTGTTGTTTGTTGTTTAAATCGTCTCTTTTTTCTTATAAAGTCATCTACGCCTTAACTGTTAATGGATGAACTTTTTAATGTTATGAAGATATGTGTGTTTGTTAAAAGTTTTGTAAGTCTTAGTCGCTAGTCATACTTAGTCCCTTAAACGGGGCAAGGCCGGATGAAAAAAAGCATGTGTCTGCTTATCTGTTACCCTTGAAATAAAGATTATCATCATCATCATCATCTCTCTCTCTCTCTCTCAGAGCAAGAAATGGGTGAAAAAGCTCTTATTCACATTAGTCATTTCTTAACTTTCTTTCTCTCTCTGTCTGTCTGTTTGTCTGTCTGTCTGTCTGTCTGTCTGTCTCTCTCTCTCTCTCTCTCTCTCTCTCTCTCTCTGTATCTCTCTCTCTCTCTCCTCTCTCTCTCTTTCTCTCTCTCTCTCTCTCTCACTCATTCATAGCAATTACTATCATATTTGTAATTTCTTTTCTGTCCCTTACTTCTCTGTCTTTCTTTCCCACCTGCGACTCTCTCTCTCTCTCTCTCATCTCTCCTCTCTCTCTCTTCCTCTCTCTCTCTCTCTCCTCCACTCTCTCTCTCTCTCTCTCTCTCTCTCTCTCTCGTATCTCTCTCTCTTCTTTCAGTTTTGTCTTGAGTTAGTCTCTGTGTGTTTGAGAAGTTCCAGTCTCTTCATCTCCTTTATCCCCACTGGAAAGAGATTATAATCAAATTAATTGTCTCTGTCTCTGTCTCTGTCGTTCACTGTCTCTCTCTCTCTCTCTCTTTCTCTTTCTCTCTCTCTCTCATCTCTCTCTCTCTCCTCTCTCTCTCTCTCTCTCTCTCTCTCTCTCTCCTCTCTCTCTCTTATTCTTAGCAAATGCTTTCAGTTTTGTCTTGATTTTTCCCTTATTCGTAATAACGTTTCTGTCCATTACTTATCTGTCTTCGACTCTCTGTCTGTCTCAGTCTCTCTCTTTGTCTCTCTGTCCTCTGTCTGTTCGTCAATCTGTCTGTCTGTCTCTGTCAGTCAGTCAGTCAGTCTGTCTGTCTGTCTGTCTCTCTCTCTCACTTCGGGGTGGGGGGGGGGAATGGCGGCTGTGCGGTTGTCCCTTTCAAGGTCTCTGCCAAAATTGTGCTTACTTTACAATATATGTCTTTAAAACAGCGTATTCATTATTACGACTGAAGTGGATTGTGTTCATTGGAAAATTCAGTGAAAAAAATGATTGACTTGACCCTCTGGAGAGCCAGAACTGGTGTTTTCTGTGGTGAAGTGAGAACCTTGAAATCGTGTCAACGACTTCGTTCCCGTGCAGAGACGAGAACATGGAGAGATGTGTAACACTGAGTGGCGGAGTGTTATTTGTGCTGTGCTATGCTTCTGTGCAATGGTGATGCTTCTTCCACTCTTGTGATCAACTTAAGAAGATCATTTCTACCAAGCAATGGCAGAGAATACTATTTCCTTTCACAATATTCCAGGAGGAACAGTGGTTGGTGTCTTTGACACATTTGACCCGAGTCCGAGTGAGTGTGACCCAGTTTCGTTTGCGCCCGCATTTCTCCTGTTTGGCTGTGCTAGCAACGCTTTTTTGTCCTGTACAAACTGTTGTTAAGTGGTGATGTGGAAGAAAACCCAGGCCCTGACACACTGAACGACGGCGACAAACAAAACACAGACACGAATAATTTTGATACACCAGTGCCAAATGTAAACACAATCGACCTTGACCTTGCTGCACAAATCATGTCAGCACTCAACAGCATAATGAAGAAATGAAACAAAGCAGGATGAACAAAGAGAACAGAACACTATAATTCGTGGTGAGCTGAATCACATTAAGTCAGAGTTGGAAAATTTTTTGGAAATTCCGGTCCGACCGTTTGCTCAGTTAGAATTGAAAAAACAGCTGTCACCGCAAAACGCAAAAAACCGACCTTTTTAAACCAACAGTGAAAACAAGAGATTGCAAAATCGTCAAACTAACCTTTTAGAAGAAATCCCAGAAAAAAGAAAAAAATTTTAATTCGGGTGATAACCACTTTTTTTTGGAATTTAAAAACCAGGAAATTAGACCGTGGCCCAAAGTTTGGGAATTTGTAAAGTGAAAGGCTTCAAGAAAGGGAAAAGATACTTGTTGGGCCCCCAATGGGGAAAGGGGGAGTCAAAGGCCAAAAAAAATGAAGGAATTTTCCCCAGGGGAGAAAAAAAAGGGAATTCCCAAGAGTTAAGTAGTTGAAAAAAGGGTGAAATAAATGACCTCCAAAAAACAACAGCAGTTCGCAGACAAAATAAAGCAAGGTACATTTGGTGAAGGAAAAAATTTTATTTTAAACTTTTCATGGAACAAAAAACCGACGTAGACTAAAAAAAGGTAACGGCCCCGGGCCTTTAAAACTACACGAAACCCCTTTTCGCGAGCAGAAAGGGGGCATAGCTGGGAAAAAGGCCGGTATTTTCCTGACCAAAAACGACTCAGCCAAAAACGGAACCCCGGATTGGGGAAACGGGGGTCTTCGCCCCCACAGTCAGTGTCGATTTTGTCCCCCGGGGGTCCTGAGTAGAAGCCAAAAAAATAAGCAGCCTTTCCCCCAAAAAAGGGACGGGTCTTTTCACCCAAACAGGGGGCCGACCCTTGGGGGCCCCGAACTCCCGGCATAAAACCTTTCACCTGCAACAGGGTTTTCCCCAACCCAGTTCGGCACAGTGCAAGCTCGGGAGTAAATTTGGGGCGACGGGGGGGTTCCGGACTTGGGCTGAAGGAGGGCCTTGGGGGGGAGGGGGGGGGGGGGGGGGGGGGGGGGGGGGGGGGGGGGGGGGGGGGGGGGCACCATGCATACATAACTACACGTAACCGGGGAAAGGGCAGACAGACTGGGGGAAACCCTTTTACTTCGCTAAAGGTGGCAGTGAAGATCACTGGGGCCAAAGCATTCTAAATGGGACAGGCAAGACCATCAAAAAAAAAAATATCCTTCCTTAATTATAATGTAAAAAAATTTTTATTCAAAACAAAATGATGCATCATATTTTAAATTATGTAAATACTTTTGACATTTGTGCTTAACGAAACGTTTATTGACAAGAATTTTGTTTTTTCGGGTATCTTTCAAAACTTTGTGAAATACCTCCCAGCAAAAAAATTATCACAAAAGGGTCGAATTCGGGGGGGTTTTAGTCAGGGTTTAAAAAATTTTACGAAAAGTTTGTTAGTAAAATTAAAAGTTAGTTGGAAAAGATTTTTTAAAAGCAAATAAAGCTTATTTAACACATCTAAAGTTTTAACGCGGGGGGTTTTTTTATGTTTCCAAAGGGGGGCCCAATTATGAGATTTAAATAGTTAAAGAGGGAATTATATTGAAAGAGGATACTTTTTTTAATAACTAGAAAATAAGGAGGGTAATATCCTTATGGTGGGGACTTTAATTTAAAATGTCGACAGGAAGCCAGACCAATCATGAAATATATCTTCCTATTTTAAAAATCGAGATAATGATCGGAGGGTGAGGGGAGGGGGAGGGGGTGATGGTGATATTAACACGACATTTATTGTGAGGGTTTATTAGATATTGTTGAAAGGAACATGTTTTGTGCTTAGGTGTGAAGATTCAAAATACATGAAAAGATAATCTGAATAAAACATATTTTAAAAACTCGTTCTAAAGATTACGTGTAAATAAGTTTGGAAAATCCTTTTTAGACATGTTTTTTTGTTTGATTTTTTGGGATTTGAATGAAAAAGTATAGAGATTCAAACGGAATTTCACTTTTTTTTCTTGTAAGGGTAGATTTTTGTTGACAAAATTTATTGCTTCTCAAATTACTTTAAATTTGCAGAGGGTTTTTGGGTGTCTTGTTTTTCTTACATTTGCCTTTGAACTGAAAGGGAAAAACCAGTAGTGTAACAAGACGAAAAACTTACAGGGTGTGGGGAAAAAACGCTTGTGTGGTCAATGACAAGAGAAATTTTCAAGGAAAATTAAACCCCCCCCGATGATTTTAAACATGTCTAGAAAGATTTTACTTTATATTACTACAGATAAAACAGTGTATTGATTATTTACAAATGTTTTTAATTTGCTGCTGCCTTTATGGTGAGTTTTTGTGGACAAAGAAACAAAAAGGATTTTGGGTTTTTTTGGAGTGTGAAAAAAAAAAAGGAAGGTAATTGGGTTAAAAACGTTCCCAAAAGATTAAGTCGTAGACGAGGATGAAATAAACAACTTATGTAAAAGAAAGAAAAAATAATTTTGATTTCAGAAAAAAAAGAAAAGAAAATTTGACGCAGAACGATTGAGAAACTAAAAGCAGCGGGAAATCAAACTATTCTGGTCAACAATTAGATCAAAAAAGCAAAACAGTTTCTTAAAAGAAACCTCAAAAATGGGACGAACATTTTTTGGGTCTTAATGGATTCACTACTACTGTGATATAAACATAAATAGCAGTGAAAAAATACTATCTGATGAACCCCTATTTAAGAAAATACTCAAAATGAATCAAAATCAAAACATCTTAAATTTGGGGAAAAAAGGGAGGCCCGACAGAATAATTGGAAATGTTTCAAAAGGTAACTCTGTTGTTATTGATTTCTTGAACACTTTTTTAAACTTTGTTTAAAAAGGAAACTTCCCTGAAATGTGGTCAAATCCAAATAACCCCCCTTTTTTAAAAAAAGGGGAACTAATAAAACCCGATAATTATCGTGGGATTTCTTTGACTAGTATATTAAGAAAATGTATACCATATATAATAAAAGATTAACAGCTTGGGGGATAAAGAAAAAAATAAAGAAAACAAACTGCTTCAGATCGGGGTCAGCACACCGACCATATATTTACCTTGTATGCCCTTTTCCAAAAATCCCCGTTAAGAAAATCTAAAATTTTATGTCCCTTTGTAGATTTTTTAAAAGGCTTCGATTGTGTAAAAAGAAAAATTTTATGGGAAAATTTTTGAGAAAGAATGGGGTAAATGAAAGTTGTATGCAGTCCTTCGAGGGAAGTAGATTCGGGCCGTGCGGTGCCGTGACAAGTTTTTCTCGATTATTTGATTTCCCCGGGGGGAAACAAGCTTTTACCCCCCGTCTTTTTTTCTTTTTTAAAAAACGAGCTTGCTATAAAATAACAAAAAGTGGGGACAGGTATCCAAAAGTTTTCCAGGGGGATAGAAATTTTTTTTTACTTTTTTCGATATAATTCTTTTTTCTGATACCCTAGGGGCACAAAAACCAATTTTTAAACCCTTTAAAAAGAGAATCAACAAACCAATTAAAAGTTAAATTAAGTAAAAAAAAAATAATATCATGGTTTTTTGAAACGGGGGGTTTTAGCTCAACAAACATGGTTTTTTTATCTACGGAAGGCAATAAAGAATAGTTCAATATCTTGGGATGTTCTTTACTACAAAATAAGTTAAACATCGGTTTGAAACATATAAGAAGGGGAAAAAGAGGGGTTATTGAAATTTTTGAAAACAATGAAAAACTGAACTTTATCTTTTCTGCTCTTCTGAAAATTTTTTGATACCAAATACAACCTTTTTAACATAATCATCAGAGATCTGGGGGTTTCAAAAATGTTTTATGGGAAAATACACACCTATGGTTTTAAAGCCATTTTTGCATGTACCGTTGCATGCGTCTAAAAAAATGATATAGGTGAGACTGGGGCCCCATCCAAAAATATTGTAAACCCTTTTCAGAACTGTTAAATATTTTCTAAAAGTTAGCAATTTAGAAGAAACTAGTTATGCGACAACTTTTAAAATGTTGATTTTTCAAAATGATCAGGTTAAATTTAAATGGTCTCCGTGTAAAAAAAAAGTTGACTGAAAAAAGGTTTTGGAGTTTGGTTTGCCAAAAGGGGTAGGAATATAAAAATTTCTTCAGATTAAAAGATCGTTTAATATCTTAAACAAACCTGGTGCTAGACGATTGATAACGATAAAATAACGTTTTTTTTCCTTAAAAGTAAAATTTGAAGTAGAAAATATTTTAACATATTTCTAATAACTGGCATAAAACCATTTTGGGAAAATTTTCCAAAAAGAACACTAGGGCCCTTTAAAGCCAACAAAAAAAAGGTTTGAAACATCAACAATACACGTGCCTTTGTCACAGATGACAATAATATAGAAAAAGGGAAGCATTTTTGTTTATTGTCCCGCCTAGATCTATGCGGGGTAAAACGATATATTTTTAAAGAACCATCCCAAGAAAAAATCTTGTAGCAATCTTATCGGTCATAAAGTAAACCTTTCAGCTTTTTTTAATATATTGCTGAAACTTCGAATACCCGAAAGAAAAATACCCGTTAACAACTTTGTTATTTTTGTGTATTTTTTGATCCTATAACCTAGTTTCAAAATTTGTCTACATGCAATTCTTGATGGCATGAATTAACTTTTTGTGCTGATAGCACTCAGTGAGCGTGGTAGGTGGTGTGTGGGGGTGTGTTTTGTGTGTGGTGGTGGGTGTGTTTTGTGTGGCGGGGGCGCGCGTGGTGAAAGCAAATCGGAACATTTGTATTATTATTTTTTTGCCGCTATATCCTTTGGGTTTCATGTACCCCCCTTTCCCCCCCTTGCCATCGGGGTTATGCAATGGCAAAAAAAAAATTTGAGTTGAGTTTATTGATTGATTGAGTCTCTCTCACTTTAGTTTTTTCCTTTAATTTGTCTCTTGTTTTTTAGGGAAACCCCCCTCTTTATCTCTTTATCCCCCAACGAAAAAGATTGCATTAAACCCCTCCCCTCTCAGTGTCTGTCTGTCTGGCTGGCTGGGTGGCTGGCTGGCGGCTGCTGCGTCTTCTGTCTGCTGTCTGTCTTCCGCTCTCTCTCTCTCTTTCTCTCTCTCCCTCCCTCTCCTCTCCCCTCTCCTCTTCCTTCCCCTCTCTCTCTTTTCCCCCCCCTCTCTCTCTGTGTCTCACTCATTCTTAGCAAATGATAGTATATTCGTGATTTTTTTGTCCTTTACTTATCTGTCTTTCTTTCCATATCTTCTACTCTCTGTCTGTTTGTCTCTCTGTCTGTCCTTCTGTCTGTCTGTTTGTCGGGTCTGTCTGTCTCTCTCTCTCTCTCTCTCTCTC
>JAFLJL010017427.1:1465-27806 GCA_018398815.1 Conus ventricosus | reverse complement strand
TAATAGTAGAAATAGTAGTGGCAACATCAGCAACAACAGCAATAACGGCAAATAAATATAAGTAGAAAACCATTGATCGTTTATATTCTACGCATTTGAAAATGATGGTGTTATTGTCCTTCCCAACACTACCCCCCCCCCCCTCTCTCTCTCTTCTCTCTCTCTCTCTCTCTCTCTCCTCTCTCTTCTCTCTCTCATGTTAAAATCCGCTGAACCAGAAATAATAAGATATTTGAAATCTTATTTCAATAAGCTTTTCGTTAATGGATTATTTCCGATGAATGGACTAAAGCGATTATTGTACCGTTGCACAAGAAAGGTGACCCAAACAATCCCGATAACTACAGGGGGATATCATTATTGAGTGTTGTAAGTAAGGTGTTCACCAAAATTATAAATAACAGGCTGTGCGTATGGGCTGAGAACAATTCTTTGTTAAACGATGCACAAACAGGCTTTCGTAAGGGACGCTCGACAGTGGATCACATCTTCACACTCCATGCTTGTATTGAAAAACGTTTCTCCAAGAACCAAAAATGTATGTTGCTTTCATTGATTTTCGAAAGGCGTACGACACCGTAAGTAGAGAAATGTTACTGTCAGTTCTTATAAAAACAGGCGTGAACGGGAGGATGCTGCGGATAATTCAGGCCATGTATAAATCCGTACAATCCTGTGTGATGAGCAAGGATGGTCTCTCGAAGTTCTTTTCTTGTTTGCAAGGTTTGAAACAAGGCTGTATAATGAGCCCGACTCTCTTCTCATTACTAATAAAATGAATTAGCTAATGAGCTGACTTGTAAAGGTAGGCATGGCTTGTCTCTCAGTTCAGACACTGATCTTTTTCTGCTTCTTTTCGCTGACGATCTTACACTGCTATCAACAACAGTGATCGGACTACAGAATCAGCTGACCAATCTTCAAGTATCTGCACACAGACTAGGATTGACTGTCAATATGGATAAATCTAAGATAATAGTGTTCAGGAAGGGTGGGTTTTTAGGACCACGGGAAAAATGGTTTTTAGACGGTAATCAAGTTGAAGTTGTTAATTCATACAAATACTTAGGGCTGACTTTTTCCACCCGTCACAGCTTCACAGCAGCAATGGAAGATACTACAAGTAGAGCTAAAAGAAGTACAATGTAAATTTTGAAAACTTTAAACAGAATAGATTGTAACTCAGCTGATATATTTTTCAAACTTTTTGACTCTCAGGTTGTTCCAGTTTGTTGTATGGAGCAGAGGTATGGGGCTTTAAAAGGTTTGAACAGATAGAGCGTGTTCATCTTTATGCGTGTAAACGTTTGCTACATGTTACTGATAAAACCCCAAATGATATGCTCTATGGTGAATTAGGTAGGTATCCTTTATGGGTTAATTCTGTTTCAAAATGTCTTAACCCTAGAAATCCTATGATATGCTTTTTAAAAATGCATGAACGTGGAAGTAACACTTGGGTCACAAAAATTCAAACTGTGTTGTGTGAGAATGGGTTTGAGCAAGTGTGGTTGTTTGGTTTGTGGACAAGAGAAACTGTTCTTTAAAGAGTTTAAGGAAAGGTTGTATAGTTCCTTTTGTTTCCGATTGGTATGACCACTTGGAAAATAGTGGTAGATTTTCTGTATATAAACAATATAAAACATATTTTGGAAGAGAGAAGTATGTGGATGTCCTGTGGATGAACACATATCGCAATGTACTTGCCCAGTTTAGGCTGGGAGTATCACAGATCAATGTTCACAAATACCGTTATTAAAAAAATACGGAGAACTGGAACTGTCCCTTTTGTAGTGACAAACTTGAAACAGAATTCACTTTGTTTTTGAATGCCCGCTATACAAAGGTTATAGACAAAAGTATATGCAAAATATTGTCTATGGCGATTGTGCTGGGAGTAACAGTTTAGCATGTTTAAAATTATCAGAGGAAAACATTCTTGATTTTTCTAAGTTTCTATTCTTCTCATTGAAGCACCGACTTCGAACTGTTAACACCAATGAAAACAGATAGCTAATTGTGACGACGATGTAGGATGTTCAAACGAGGATGAATCGTGATGATTTTTCAAGTTGTGTACATTAATCGCATGTGAACGCCTGTGTTGTGTGTGTGTGTGTGTGTGTGTGTGTGTGTGTGTGTGTGTGGTGTGTGTGTGTGTGTGTGTATAAATGCCGTTGTGGGCGCGCGCACGCTTACGTGTATGTGTGTGAGTGTGTGTGCGTGCGTGCGCGTGTGCAATGAATCCAGGTAGTCCATGCTATCTCCCCCCATTGAAAGGGGCTATGGCCTATTCAATAAACTTGTGTCAGTGTCAGTGTGTGTGTGTGTGTGTGTGTGTGTGTGTGTGTGTGTGTGTGTGTGTGTGTGTGTGTGTGTCCAGTCTCTCAATCACCATGTTGAAACCTATGACACCACAGGATAGTTTTCGTTTTCCCACATAACGTGCCCTGTAAACAGAATCCCCCGCCCCCCCCCCCCCCCCCCCCCCCCCCCCCCCCCCCCCCCCCCCCCCCCCCCCCCCCCTTACACATACATTCATTCACACTGCACTGTCCTGCTACAGGCGCATCCACTGCGGTGAGGTTTGTTTTCCAAGTCCAGTTTGTTTTCCAAGTCCAGTTTGTTTTCCAAGTCCAGTTTGTTTTCCAAGTCCAGTTTGTTTTCCATGTCCAGTTTGTTTTCCAAGTCCAGTTTGTTTTCCAAGTTTTTTTAAAATATTGGATAACATAAAAAACATACAAGAAAACACTGAACTCAATCTCTGGAAAAACACATATGAAGTCATACACTGGTTCAAAAAACTCAATAAACAAGAAAATACAGGGTTTTTTTTTTAAAATAACATTTGACATAGTAGATTTCTATCCCTCTATAGATGAAAAGCTACTAACTAAAGCTATAAAACTTGCCAACAAGTACACAGATATATCAGGGTCAGAAATGGAAATCATTCTCCATACAAAGAAAACATTACTGCACAGTAAAAATGAAACCTGGATTAAGAACACAAGCAGAAATTCAACTTTTGATGTTACAATGGGATCATATGATGGTGCCGAAACCTGAGAACTTGTCGGACTATTCATGTTATCCAATATTTAAAAAAAAAGCTTGGAAAACAAACTGGACTGTACAGGGATGACGGCCTTGCCGCTCTGAATGACAACCCTAGGAATATTGAAAATAAGAAAAAAGAACTGTGTAAAATCTTCCACGACCAAAACTTAAAAATCACCATAGAAGCAAACAAAAAGAGAGTGAACTATTTAGACATAACGTTAGACCTCAACCAACATACATATAAACCATACAAGAAACCAAATGATACGCCTGTTTATGTAAACATCAAAAGCAATCACCCACCCTCCATACTGAAAACAATACCCAAAAGCATAAATAAAAGACTATCCAATTTGTCATGTAACGAAACAGTATTCAACAATGCTACAGCTGAATACCAAGAGGCGTTACATAAAAGTGGCTACAATTATGAACTACGATACGATCCAGACAATGACACAAAAAAATGCAGAAAGAACGGGAAAGGGAATATCATATGGTACAATCCCATATGATGCAAGAGTCAAAACAAACGTAGGGAAAGAATTCTTGACATCATCTTTCCCAAAAGACCAACAATTATTTAAAATATTCAACAAAAACAACATCAAATTATCTTATTCATGTATGCCGAATCTTAAAAATGCCATCGATTCAGCAAATAAAATGAAAAGCAGCACAGAGAAAAATGAGGGTGACGAAAGGAAATCTTGTAATTGTACTAAAAAAGAACAGTGTCCCCTAAGCAACAAATGCTTTTACAACAACATTGTGTACCAAGCCACTGTAACATCAGAGAACGCAAAAGAAACATATGTAGGTATCACTGAAAACCAATTCAAAACTAGATATGCAAACCATAAACAATCATTCAATAAAGAAAGCTATAAAAACCAAACAGAACTGAGTAAATACATTTGGAAACTTAAAGATAAAAAACACAGACGACAACATATCTTGGAAAATCTTAAAAGAGCAGCACCATACAATAACATTTCAAAAGATGTAATCTATGCCTTACAGAGAAATACATTATACTATGTAAACCACATTAGCAACTTTAAATATTAGAACAGAAATGGTTAACAATTGCAGACACAGATGGAAGTTTTTATCAGTGAATAAAATCAAAAACACCTGAGAAACACATGTAGCACGGGGAAAAAAACAACAGCAATATATATATATATATATATATATATATATATATAGATAGATAGATAGATAGATAGATAGATAGATCAGTATATTTAAATGCCTTAAAACAATTTTTTGAGTGCTCAACCCTTGGGGACGAACATTAGTTAAAACAAGTTAAAAGAGGAATCTTAAAACTATCTACAAATTGTTTCGAGCGTGTTGCGCTGTCATCAGGATGGTTTTTGGTTTGCCCACGCCCGATGTTATATAGCGTGTGGGCTCCCGTTTGCGGTTGTTTGCACGTGCGGGTTTGGCTGCACGTGTTTTTGGGGGGCTTTCAGGTTTTTGTTTTGGGTGTGTTCACTAACAACGATTTCCATTTATGCCTGCAGTTGTTTACTATTCTGTTTTGGTGTTTAAGGTTGCTAAGTGTGGTTTGCATAGTATTAACCATTTTTCAGTTAAACATAGGTTGCACCTTTTTGAAACATTGCTGTATGGTGATGCTCTTTTTATGATTTTCCAGGATATATTGTAGCTTGTTTTTGCGTCTTTAAGTTTCCAGATATATTTGCTCAGTTCTGTTGGTTTTTATATTTTTCTTTATTAAATGACTGTTTGTGGTTTGCATATCTGGTTTTGAAACAAATTTGTAGATAGTTTTAAGATTCCTCTTTTAACTTGTTTTAACTTTATATATATATATATATATATATATATATATATATATATATATATATATATATAGCACTGGCAGCACAAGCCCTTCGGGTGCGTCCGGTTAGCGCGCATTACCCCAATTGCTATAAAGAGAGAATCTCGGTCGTATGATAGAAAGCGCGCAAGTCATGTACGATGATGTCTCCCATACTATGACAGAAAGCGCGCAGGCTGGACGAATCGAATCTCACGGCAGGCGAAAACTGGCTGTAGGCTGCTCTTTAGTGGTGCCAGCTACAGGCGGTAATCTGACCCGCTGAGCCATGAGTGCCAGGGGCTGGCAGCGCCGTTTCTAGGTCAGCACGCCCCAGCTCTGGAATCCCCTCTGTTCATACACACGCACACACACGTACACACACACACACACACCCCACCACACACACACACACACACACACACACACACACACACACACACACACACCACACACACACACCACACACACAACACACACACACACACACACACACGCGCGCGCACACACACACACACATATACACACACACACACACACACACAAATATACACACGCCCGCACGCCGACACGAAAACACCCTCACAAAACACTAAATCGTTATTATACTCAAAAATTTATTTTCCGAACAGTAAAAATTTTCAAAGAGAAGTGTTACAGCTGGCCTCTGTCCACCAGATCTTAAAACTTGAAAACGGCATAAAAGTTAGTTCACATATTTACACATTTACACGATCCGCTCTTCTAAAAGTAGTAATCTACACCACCACTGGTAGGTTTTTCCAAGCCATCCTTTTAAGAAAGTCTTTTCGGGCAAGTGTACCTCTCTGAAACTGTGCTCTGAGGGCGATCATCTCTTGCAGCTTCAGGCGCCTTGCAGTCCTCATCGGCGGCATGCATCCGGACCGTTACGGAGCTATTCCAAAAGTGTTGATTTGGATGTAGGAGTTTGCATGCACATCTTTTAGTCTTTCCATCAGTTCAAGATAGTAGATGTGCATAATGGAAGCAGTCAGAAAAATGTCGATGTAAACGACTCTCAAGCGTTTGTTGTGCGGTTGGCAACTTGCGATCTGGGGTCAGCCCAATATTTCAGGCGGGGGATGTCCTTCTGATCTCAGTAAGTAATTAAATAATATTAATAATACTTATAATTTAATAAATCGAGCTTATATAGCGCTCTTCGAAGAGAGAAGGACTCATCCGCTCTGAGCGCTTTACAATAACAGGAAAAATAAAAGTTTCCATTAAAATTGTCACATATTGGGAAATGCATCAAAACAATAGGTCACAAAAGCAAGCACTAAAAACTGATGCACAAGCCACAAGTATTCAAACATTTCATCCCCCCGCCCAAATATTGCACCTTTCATCATCGGGCATATCATCCGGAAAAGTCAAAAGCAAAGGTGTCCTCGAACATACTGTGGGTCGTTGAACATCATGCCGAAGATCGTTTTAGCCCAGCTTTCGACTTCCGATAATCCCGGCTTCTTGTAGTCAACCCCCAGGACTAGGGAGGACGATCTTCGGTGCCATGACTGGCCAGTGGGGAAATGACAACCTTTATCGCAATCTGGGGCAAAGGACGTCTTTGCTGCTGTACGTGTTGGTTCTCAAGTCAAGATGTTTTTCTTCGCTTGAAGGTCAAGGCCATGGTCGACGCACAGTGCCCCTTGATGTGTCGAAACATGTGCTTGTACACATGTGCAAAGATTTTGATGGCAGGAGGGCAAACACACTAAGGCACATATTGTCCCTTTTTCAAAGCATGGAAGTGTGGATAATTGATAGAAATGTTTCGGACAGGTTTTAATGTGCCATCACCACTAGATTTTGGACAGCCTGTCACAGAGCTGCTGGAGGTTGGTGTTCGTTGTGTAGATGATAATTCCGTTGGCAGGCATCGTTGACTTGCCACATGGGTTCGCCTTGGCTGGATGTTCATGTTATCGTAGTCAGCGACGCGTTTTGTGGGTTTTCAGCCCGACTTTGGGAAGTTTGGGGCGGAGCTGTTTTTCGTTCGTTCGTTGCTGATTCATCGCCTTTCGCGTCTTCTCGATGTCTGCCAAGTCGATATTCTCGTCATCATTTTGGGTATTTTCCCCTGATTGCTAAATTTCCTCCATCATTCCAGCCATTCCAGCTCCTCTTTTCCCCCCTCGCTGAACTTCGGCGTGGTTTTTGTGTGTGTGTGTAGGTAAAGAAAGTGGGGTTTGGGGACTTCTCCCCCCCTTAAAAGGGGAGCAGGAAAAAGGAGCAGGAACGGAGATACGAAAAGGCCTAAGGGGCGTAGGGCATAAACAGATCGATGTGGGGTTCCTTGAAGGGGACCCAAAACGGGCGATGACGAGGTTGCTTTCTTAATGGGGCAATCAGTTTTAAAAACTTTAAAGGAAAAAATGACGACGGGGTTAAACATTTTTTTAGGCTGGTCTTCCCAAGGGCGAAAAACCCAAAATGTAAAAAAAAAAAGGCAGTTAGCCCCCTTAAAAGGGGCCCCAATTAACCACTAAAATTTTAACAGTGATCATTATGATTTCCCCGGCACTTAAAAAAAGCCTTAGGGGCAAAATCAAAAGAAAAAAGGATGGGCACGGATGGCCCCCGGTCGATGTGGGGTCCCATGAAAAAATTTACGGGCATGACAAGCACGCACCATTTTTGAAAAAAAAATTTAAAAAAAAAAATAACAGACGGGTTTAAAAGCGACTCATTTTTTTTTTGGTTGGGGGTCCTACCCCAAGGGGTAAAAAAAAAATTAAAAAAAAACAAACATCAGCTTTTCCTTGAAAGACCCGAAAAGTACCAACTAAAACCCCATACTACTGAGCATGATGACTTCCTTTGGGACCGGTTCATTATGGGTTAAAGAAAAGTTTTGGGGGGTTTTTAATGGTTTTCTTTGTTTGTTTGGTTGTTTTTTTTAAATTTTTTTTAAAAAACCGTCCCCCCAAAGGGGTGAAAACCCAAAAAACCCCCAAACAAAAAACCCAAAACAGGGGTCTCAAGTTTGAACTGACTGGCAAAACCCCATAATAGCTGATCATCACTGTTTTTCCCCAAAATTGCTATTAAAAAAACCCCTTGGGGGCGAAGCAAAATGACACAAGAGGGCGGTGAATGCATCGTGAGAATCGATTGGGGCTCTTTAAAAAAAACACCCTTACGGCGATGCCCAACGCATGAAAGTAATTTATTCGTTGTTTTTAAAAATTTTAAAAAAAAAATCTGAATTTTTTTTTTAAAAACCACCCAATTGAAATAATCAAAACGGGAAAGGGGTTTTAAATTTTTTGCGTCAAAAAAAAAAAAAAATCAGGGTTCCCAATCAGAGCATTGTGATTTTAAACCCAAAATGGACATTTTTTCCCCCCCCCGCCCGTAAATCGTTCGAGCTATAAAAGGGGACAAAAGTTAAAAAAAAAAAGAAATGTTAACTTTAGTCAGTCTTACAAAACGAAGGCCCAAAACCCAGGAAACACCACGAGGAGGGGGGGGATTTTTTTCCCCAAAAAAATAATGGTTTAAAACGCACACTTTTGATACAAGAAAAAAAAAAAAACGACTATTAAACCCACTCATCAAGACCACAATCACGTTGGAACCTATCATACAAAAAAAAAAGCCCCCGGGGGGGGTAAATGAAAAAAAGTCTTACAGGGTGGGAAAAAGTTTGTGACCCCCGTCAAAAGCGAGAACTCTTTTTAAATATAAAAAAAAGGGAAAAAAGAATTGCGGGTTTGAGCGAAACGAAAAATATAATTTTCCTTTCCGTTCTAAACCCCGATTTTTTTTTCCACCCCACCTCTCGCGTTTGAAAAAACCTTTTGGTATTTTTTCTTTGGTGAAGGCATTGTGTTTTTTACTAAAAACCCTTTACAGCGGATTTTGGGTTTTTGGTTTTTCCCCCCAAAAACAGAAATAGGTTTTAAAAACAGAGCCCCAAAAGAAATCCCCCCGTGTATTGATTTTTGAAACAACCCGGGGTTTGCCCCGTTTGTCAAAATTTGGCAGGGGCCCCAAGAAATCGCCCGCACGGTTTGGCACCCCCAACGCGCGCTGGGTTTTTGTACCGTTTGAAAGAGTAAAGCGTTTTTTGTTTTACAAGCTTGATGGGGAAACCACCAAATTGAAACTCAACAAAAAACGCTTTTTCGCAGGGGGGTTTCTTTAACGACTTGTTCCAACCTTCGACGACGGGGTCCCATTTTAACAGCAAAATCCGTATCCATCTCCAAAATTTAAAAAATTTCTGATCTGTCGAAAAATTTTCCCCCAAAATCTTTAATAAAACTGCAACTTTGCGAAAATTTGGGGCATTTTGGGTGGGACGAAATAAAAAAAAATTGGATCGGGAGTGCCCAGTTGATCTTTTTTTTACTCATTTCCATTTCCCTACAACACCGTCCCCCAAAGCCGGTCATTTTTTTAAAAAGGGCCCTTTCATTGACGAAAATTTGGGGGTTTGATCCCCGGTGACAAAATGAATGTTCGGGTTTGGCGATTTTAGTCAGGTTTTACCAAAACACGTTGCCTAAAAATTTGAAATTTTCCAGCCAAAATAGCTGCGTTTGGAATCCTTATCACCCTGCCCGCTTTCCCTCAGAAAACCCCGTTAACCCAAAATTCCTTTGGGAAACCCGGGTTTGGGGGGGTTGTGTACTCAATAAACAAATTGTAATTTTTGGTACAACAAGCCCAAATTTTCCAAGTACCATTTGGGAAGTAAAGGGGTACACAACAACTTTTTTTTGGGCCAAAGAAAGCTCCCGACAAAAGACACGGGGTTTGGGACGGTTTGGTTTTGTTTTTTTTCCGCATAGTCCCCCCATAAAGGGCCCCTATGTGTTCCCTACCAAAAAAAGGGGCTTTTTTTGAAAGGGGTTTTCAGTTCAAAAAAGGGTTTCCTTGAGATGGTCTGGCCCTAATATCACTTTCCCAATAAGCCCAAAACGGGCGATCGTCGGGGGCCCAGCCCCCAAAAAAAGGGGGGGGGGGGGGCTTTTTGCTTAATGGGTGTACCCTTAAAAACCGGTGAAATTTGTGGGAAAAACAGTTTCTAAAAGCTTTTAAAACGGGGGGGTTTCTTTTTTGTTTTGTTTTTGGGCCTTTAACACCCCCCACATTTCAAACCAAAAGTCACTCGCACATCGCCGGGATAGTTGGAAAATTTTTTTTTTGTTTTGTCTGATTTCGTCAAAGGTTTCTCTTTTGAAGGGGTGGGTTTGTTTCCCCTCGAGTGAGCTCACTTCTTTCCCTTTTGAAACAGACAGCCGGGGGAAAACTGGTAGACAGTGTGGTTTTGGCCATCCCAACCATGATTTCGGATACTTCTTTTTTCCAAAACTGGTTCTTTGTTGTTGAAACTTGTGTTGGAAATAAATTTGTTTTTGGGGTGTGCTGGGGGCCACTCTAACCATTCCCCGCCCCTTGCCGACCATACCGTCCGTTTTTTTCCCCCGAAAGTGCCCCTGCATTTCTGATCGGGGGTAGTTCTGGGGGCATGGTTTGAAATGATACCCCCAAAGGGGTACAAGCGCGTTGGCGTCATACCCCTGCCCCCAACTGTAGGGGTTTTTGTCTCCCCTCCCCCGAAAAAAAGTTTGCTTGTTCTTTGGAATCGGTGGAAAATGAGAAGGCCCCCCCCGGGACAATGTTTTTTAACGCAGCAGCGTGTTTTAATTTTCTTTTTGGGGCCGTTCCTGAAGAGAAAAAAGTACACGTCAGGGGGTTTTGGGGGGTTTCTAAAAACAAATATTTAAAAAAGTAATCCCGGGGAACAGAACCCCGTCTTTGAGAAAAAACAAACCCCAAAGCGTAAATTTCGTTTAAAAATCTGAGCGGGAACCCTGCAAAAAGGGGGTACCACTTTCTTTGTTGTTGTACACAAAAGAAAATTTTTTAAAAAGGGGTAAATTTTGTTTGTTTCCCACACCTTTTGACAGAAAGCGTATTGTTCTTCCCGTGATTTTTTCTTTTTTTGGTGGGCTGAAGAAAGCAGGTATGGTGGGGGGACACCTGCCCTTCAATTTGCCAAAACCTTGTCATGTACTCGTAAAAAAAGTCCCCTTTAGGTTCCTCTATTTCCAAACGCATCGAATTTTTAAATAGTTTGAATCCAGGAGCTAAAAAATTGGCAATGTCTAAAAATTTTAGCTTCTGAGTGGAAAATGACTGTATTGATTGTTGCGCTTTAAAACCCCCCCCCCCCCTACTTAAACGTTTAAAAATTTTGGGGGGGTCTTGTTTTTTAAAAGGAAAAAAACTCATCATTGTAAAATTTTCCTCATCATCAACCGCCAAAATCAAACCCACGGGATTTAGATAAATCTTTCCTCAGACAGGTTTTTTAAAAACACCCGGAATCAATTTAAGGTTTGATAAAGTTGAGGTCATAGTTGGAAAAATTTGCCCCCCCTCCCAAAGGGGAGTTCATGCAAAATAGCATTTTAATTTGTCTTTAAGCGCTTTTGGGGGAAAATTTTACCCCGTGTTTAGAGTTCGTCATGGTCCTGCGTTTTTTAAAAGGGAGTCCCTTCCAAATGTATCGAAAAAACCTCCCAAAAATGTGTAAAAAAGGAGACAAAAAGGCGCGGGAAAGTGTTTTGATAGTCTTTTCATACGATTGCCCAAGTTTTTGTGGGTCACCGTCACTGACGAAACAAAGAAATCTTAAAACCCGGGTACATTGAAGCGACAGACAGGGGGAAGGCGGAACGTTTTGGGGCCGGGGTATTTTTGGGGCTAAGGTGCTTGTTTCGTTTTGTGGTAGATCTTTGTCTAAAAAAAAAACCCCTAAAAAGTCAAAAGAAAGCCCTAAAAGGAAACACAAAATCGGGGTTTGGAGGGGAAAAAACCGTCCCCAAGTTCTTGAAAAACCTGATTAAAGGGGGGGGGTGTGTATACCCCCCCTTTGAAGGTTTTTGGACTGCCCGCCCTGACACGTCCTTTGTTTTTTTTTTAAGTGCCCCTTTTCCGGGGCCCAAAGGGTTTTTGGGGCATTTGGGAAACCCAGAGCGGGGCCAAATTTGGGTCAATTCAATGATATGCAAAAAATGGTTTTTGGTACTGTAACACTCTTTTTGGCCCCCCGCGTGTTTGTGTCCTGGGGCCCGGAAACCGGACAAAAAAAGGCGGTTCTGCGTTTCGTAAAATTTTTAAAAAACCACATCAAATGGACCCGAAAAGGCTTTTTAAAAACCGACTCCAGCTCTGACAGGGTGCCCGGGGGGAAAAATTGTACGGGGGGAACGACCCGCCCATTGGTAAAAGAGACTTTTGTTGATTTTTTGGGAAAGGGGGAAAGTTTGCACCCGGGAAGAGCGAGACAACGAAAAAAAACAAAGCCCTTTCCCTGTAAACGAAACCTTTGTTTTTTTTTATTTAAACAGGGGTTTAAAAAAGGGTTTGGGTTGGCGATGAAAGCGGGCAAACCATCGAAAACCAAAACCCGATGGAAAAATTTCGGGTGGGTAAACAGGGAAAAACGACGTGCCGCAAACGCTTGGACAGATAGCGGGGAAGTTGGGGCTTTTTTTTGGGAAGGGGTTTTCCCAAAAATGCATGATCTTTAAAAGTCTGAAAGAAACTTCAAAAAAATCCTTTTTTGGGAGTTGATGATTCTGGGTTTTTCCCGGGGCCCTTTTTAAATTTTTATGAGAAGCGGGGAAAAAAGGAAAGTCCCCCCCCTCTCTTTGTGTTTCAGAACAAAGAATGGGGGAAAAGTTTTTTTTGGGAAAGGGGTGTTTTTTTTTTCGGGGAAAAAGATCAAAGATTGGTAAACCCACTCTGGCCCACCCGAAAAAGGGGTCCCAAAAAAAAAGTATGCGGGACTAAATTTTTTTTCCGGGGCGCTTAGGGTTTTTTAAATAGCTTTCCCAAATGCTTGTTGTAGATCTCTTTTACTTAAAGGAAAGTTTAAATTTGGTCTAACATCTTTTTTTTAAATTCGGCGGTTTTTAAATTTTTTTTTTGGGGGAGAGGGGAAAAAAAAAAACATTTTCCTCATCCCCGGTTTGGTTTTTTTTTGTCCTCGGACTTGAGCCCCAGTCTGTTTTTTGATGCCATTTCAAAGGTTTTGAGGTGTTTGCGCAAGTACTCCTTGCGTGTAAAACCCCTTTTTGCACCCCGGACAGGTATTTTAAATTTAGTCCCTCATGTTTGGGTTTCCGGGACAGGACGGGTAGGGTTTTTGGAATTGGGGGTAAATACTTTACCGAAAACTTTGAAAAGGGGGAAACGCAGCTTCCTTTTTTTTTTTGGGTTTTTTATGTCTGCACAAGTTTGCCCCTTGCGAACAAACGCATGGGCTTTTGGGGGGCAAGAAAGGGCCCGGTGCCAAACCAAATTTTCTTTTTCTGAAAAAAAAAAAAAAAAAACTTTTGAAAAAAAAAAAGGAACCCAAACATTAAATCGAATTTGGGGGGGGGGGAAATATTTTAAAAAAAGCAGCGTTAAAGCACCCGGCCCACTATTTTACCCCCTGATGATGGGTATGTTTGTGTCAAAAATTTTTGGCCGCCGAATGTGTTTTGTTGTGTGTGTGTTTTTTTCATACAGTTTTTCCATGACTTGTGTATTGAGGATTACCCCCGTTTTGCAGGTGACAATTCCCGTGAAAGTGGGGGTATCACCCCCACCAAAAACCCCCATCACCCCACCCCCAAACCGCCACCACCCCCCGCCGCGCCGAAAAAAAGGGTTGTAATTAACGGTCTTAATACTAAAACATAAAAGCAGATCTATAATTTTTTAAAAAAAATTTAATTAAAAAAAAAAAAAATAAAAAAAGGTTCCCTGGGTTTTTTTTTTCCCGGACATGTTTACTGGGACGAGGCACCCGGGAAGGGGAAACCCAATCGAATTTTTTGTATTTAAAAAAAAAAAAAATCCCGAAAACAAATGTCATAGTCCAACTGGAGTGTCCCGGGAGTAAATTTAATTCTGTGGGGTTTAAAAAATTTCATCTTTCTTTTTTTTTTTTAAGCCCATAAATGAAGGGGCGTTTTGAAGGGTTTTGGGGGAAGGCGGGGGCGTGCTATCTTAAAAGGGTCTGTAAAAATAACACTAAGAAAAGAGGTTTTTTGACTGTCAGCCCCTACTTCCCAAGATAGCCCTCTCGGGGAAAAAAGGAGAGGGGATAGGAAAAAAGACAAAAAGTGGGTGCAAAAAATTATCATACCTCTCTCTCTTCTTCTCAAAATAGTCGGATTAACCACCCTCTTTGACACACTGAACGGGAAAAAAAGGGAAGGAGTGAAAAAAAGGGCCCAAAAAGACGGAAGCGTACACATTTTGGGAACCGCCCCCCAAAAAAACACACCGGGGCATTCAAACGGATCCCTTTTCCCCAAAAATTTTACTTATCCCATCGCCCCAAAAAAAAAATAAATACAAGGCGCATCAAAAACCAAACATTTGAAAAATGGGGGAAAATCATGCAAAAAAAAAACCTCGGGGCCGCCCCCTCCCAACCCAATTTTCAAAAACCATTCAGTTCCCTTTTTTTTTTTTGTGGCGAGAGTTTTAGAGTTGTAACTGGGTAAGAAAAGGTTTTTTCGGGGCAGGTAGTTATGCAAGGAAAGAAACGGGGGCAAACAGGATAATTTTACTGTTTTTAAAGGGGGAATCTGCACACTTTCCCTTTAAATTTCCCCTAAAGGGTAAATTTAACCTATTTAAAGGTTTTTAAAACCCTTTTAAAAAAAAGCTCTGTTTGGGTTTGGGTTTTAAATGTTTGCCCAAAACGAAACATTAACCGGGGTAAAACATAGGGGAAAAGAAACCCCAAAAAAAAAAAAAAAAAAAAATTTTAGAATTCCCAAAAGGTTGTGAAATAACAAACAAAAAACCCCAAAGAAAAAAAAAAAACCCCCTTTTGGGAACCTTAAAAAAAACCAAAGGGGAGGTCACGGGGTTAAATGGAAAAATTAAACCCCAAAAAAAAAAAATTATACCCTCGGGTGGGTACATTTCATAAATTTTAAAAAGAAAAAAGGGAGTGTCACGGGGTTTTAGGGAAGGGACATTAACCCAGAAAAAAAAAATTGAAGCCCGGGTGGGTACCCCTTAAAAAAAAAAATAAGGGGGTGTCCCCACCGAGGCATAAATTTTTTTTTTTTTGGGGGTTTAATGTCTTCCAAAACCCTCGTGACACCCCCTTGTTTTTTTTTTTAAAAATTTTGAAAGTGTACCCACCCGGGCAAAAATTTTTTTTTTTTCGGGGTTTAATGTCCTCCAAAACCTCGTGACACCCCCTTTGGGTTTTTTTTAAGTGTCCCCCCCGGGGCATTAATTTTTTTTTTCGGGGGGTTAATGTCTGTTATTTCAAAACCCCAGGGGGCAACCCCAAAAATTTTTTTTTTTTTTTTTTTTTGGGTTTTATTCCCTTTTATGTTTTAACTCGGTTAATGTAAAATTGTAAAAAAACATTTAAAAAAAAAACCCCCATAGAGTTTTTTTTTAAAAGGGTTTTTAAAAACCCTTTTAAAATGGGTTTAAAAATTGACCCTCAGGGAATTAAGGAACGTGTGCAGTCCCCTCAAATAAAAACAGTAAATTTTCCTGTTTCCCGTGTTTTCCCTAGCAAACTACCTCCCCGAAAAAAACCTCTCCCTCCCCAGTGTACAACTCAACCCTTCCCCCAAAAAAAAAAAAAAAAAGGTTTAACTAACTGATGTTGCCCTTGGGGTTGGGGAGGGGGGGGGCCCGAGTTTTTTTCTTGCATGTTTTCACCTTTTGCAAATGTTTGTTTCGATGCCCCCTTGTATATATTTTTTTTTTGGTCGGGAATGGGATAATAAAATTGGTGAAAAGGGATCACGTTTTACTGCCCGGTGGTGTTGGGGGGCGGGTCTAACTGTGTTCGCTTCCCCTCTTTGGGGCCCTTTTTTTCATCCTTCCTTTTTTCCCGTGTCAGTGTTTTTCAAAGGATGTATCCGACTTCTTTTAAAAGAGAGAGAGAGAGAGGTATGACTAATTTTTTGCACCTACTTTTTTGTCTTTTTCCCATCTCTTCTTAGTCCAGAGAGACTACTTGTGGAAGTATGACTGACAGCAAAATACCCCTTCTTTTCTTAGTGTTATATGACAGACTTTCCCTTTTAAGGAAAACACGCCTCGCATTCCCCCAAAAATTCAACACGCATTCTTTACTGGGCCCTTTCAAAAAAAAAAAAAAGATAAAACTCCCCCTTTTTTTTAAAACCCCAAATTTTTTTTACTCGGCACACCAGTTGGAAATATGAAAATTTGCCTTTTTTGCATTCTTTTTTTTTAAAAATCAAAAAAATTTTGATTTGGGCCTCCCGGGTGCCTCGTCCCAGTAAACCGTGGGGCGAAACAAAACCCAGCAACCTTTGTTTAAATTTTAATTTTTTTTTTTAAAAAATTTTTTTTTTAAAAAAATTATTGATTGCTTTTTTGTATTTGTATTAAGACCGTTACTTACAAATTGGTTTTTTGGGGCGGGGGATGGGGGTTGGGGGGTGGTGGGGTGGTGATGGTGGAAATGGTGGTGGTACCCCCACTTTTACGGTTTTTTTGTCCCCCTTTTTAAAAAGGGGAGAATCCCCAAACACAAGTCATGGAAACGCTGTTTTGAAAAAAACACACAACACACACACACACTTTTTCCCGCCAAATTAGACCGCTTTCCTCAGTCACAGGGTGTAATAATACTGGCCTGAAGCTTTAAAGCTGCTTATTAAAAATATTCCTCCCCAAGTTCGATCAAAGGAAAGGTTACTTTTTTTTTGTCAAAAGTTTTTTTTTTTTTTTTTCAGAAAAAAAAAATGGATTTAGGCCCCGCCATTTTTTGCCAGAATGCCACATTCCCTTTTTGTCGCAAGGGGCAATTTGTGCAGCACATAAAATCCCAAAATAAAAAAAAGGGAAACGCGTTTTCCCCCGTCACTTTTCGGGAAAGTAAATTTTCCCCCAATTCAAACCACCCCTCATGGGCCCGGGGCCATCATGAGGGACTAATTAACCTACCGTCCCCGGTTTTGCAACAAGGGGTTTTTGCCCGCAAGGGTTTGCGCAAACACCTCAAAACAATTTCCGTGGACAAATCAAACCCCAGACAGGGGTTTTAAACCCGATTTCAAAAAAGCCGCCAAAAGCTCGAATGGGCAATGTGTCTTTTTACTCTCCCCAAAAAAGAATTAAAAAACACGCTCGAATGAAAAAGATGTTGACCAAATTTTCTCCTGAAGTAAAAAAAATCAAAACAAGCATTGGGGAAGCTATCAAAACTCATAAAGCCCCGGACAAAAACAGTCTGGTTTTTTATTCTTTGTTTTGGGAAACCCCTTTTTCGGATGGGCCAAGTGGGATGACCCTCTTTGATCCCTTTTTTAAGAACCCAAAAACCCGTTTTTAAAAAAAACTTTTTTCAAATTTTTTTTTTTGAAAACCCAAAAAGAGGGGAAAACTTTTTCCCTTTTTTTACGCTTTATAAAACCCTAGCGCCCGGAGAAACCCAAATCCCTCCTCAAAACGGAATTTTTTTTAAAGGGTTTCTTTCAGACTTAAAATCATGACATTTTGGAACACGTTTAAAAAGGAAAAGCCCCAACTCTCGCTACTCTGCCAAACGAAACGCGTTTTACGCGTTTTAGGTATTTATTCCCAAAAACCCATTTTTTCCCATCGGTTGGGTTTTCGATGGTTTGCCCGCCCTTTTAAACGCCAAAAACCCTTTTATACACATGTTCAAAGAGACGAAAACAACGGTTTCGTTTACAAGACGGGCTTTGTTTTTTTCGTTTTCTCGCTCTTTACCCAGGGCCCTTTTCCCCTCTACCCCAAAAATCAACAAAAGCTCTCTTTCACCAAGGGCGGGCGTTTACCCCCCGTCCCTTTTCCCCGGGGTCCCCTTCAGAGCTGGAGTCGTTGGAAAAAGCCTTGGGGTCAATGTCGATGTGTTTTTAAAAATGGGCGAAAGCCCGTCACCGCCTTTTCTTGCCCGGGTTTGCCCCCAAGGGACTTTCAAACCGCGGTAAAAATCAGGTGTTACAGTAAAAAACAAAATTTTATGCATATCATTTAATTTTAAAAAGTTGGGACCGCTCTGGCTTGCTCCAAAAGCCAAAAACCTTTTGGCCCCGGAAAAACATAAAAAACACGAAAGGAAAGTGTCCCGGGCCCCCCCGGGGCCAAAAAAACACGTACAAAAGGGGGGGGGTTTCACACCCCGAATCATGTTACAAGAACTCTGTGGGTACGGTTTTTTGTCAACCCTGATTTTGTTTTTTTCCTTTTTAGGGCTACTTTTTACTTTGAGGCGTTTTTTGAGACGAATGATCTCCCCCAAAACCCAAACAAAACACACTCTAAACACAACATTCACGGCCCCGACACGTTCGTTCTCCGTTTTCCCGCGCTTCTAAAGTACCTTTGGGTTTGAAGATGCTGGGCTTTTTCGTCCCGTGACGGGACCCACAACAATGGTTTAACGAAAGATAGATAACTACAAAAAAAAGTTTCAGAGCCTTTATTTTCTCCCTTTTTTAACATTTCGAGGGTGTGTTCGTACATTAGATTTCATCATTAAACCCACCAAAGGGCCATGAAAGACTTACAAAACCCCCGTCAATTCCCCCAAAAGCGCTTAAAAACAAAAAAAAATGACAAACTCAAAGAATCCTGTGGTAGGGTTAATTCTTCCAACTATGACCTCAACATCATCAAACCTTACTTGATTTTGGAAAAATTTTTTTAAAAACCCTTTTTGAGGCGATTCATCTAAGTCCCGAGGGTTTGATCTGGCGGTTGATGGGTGAGGATGATGACAAAGGGTTTAGGTTTTGGGTTCAAAAAAAGACCCCCCAAATTTTTAGAGCGTTTAAGTTCGTTTTTAAAGGGGAAAAAACAATACATGTGCATTGCCCCTCAGAAGTCAAGTTTTAGACATTGCCAATTTTTTGCTTTCCCGGATTCAGCAAAAATAAAAAATCTCGATGGGTTTTTGGGGGTGAGGAACCCAAAGGGTACTTTTGTTTCGAGTACATGACAAGTTTGGAAAATTGAAAAGAAGGTTCTCCCCCCAAAACTTTTCTTTTTTCAGCCGACCAAAAAAAGGGAAAACCCCACGGGGGAAAAACAATACGCTTTTTGTCAAAAGGGGTGGGAACAAAAAAAGAGGGCCACTTTAAAAAAAATTTTTTGTTGGTACAACAACAAGATGTGGTACCCCTTTTTCAGGCTCTCCAAGCTCAGATTTTATCTGTTTTCCGCTTTGGAAACGATCTTCTCAAAGACGGGGGCTCTGTTCCCGGGATTCTTTTAAAATTTGTTTTTAGACACTATCCCCCCGACGTGAAATTTTCCCCTCTTCAGCGAACGGCAAAAAGACTACACACGCTGCTGGCCCTTTAAAAACATTGTCGGTTTGGGCCCCTTCCCTCATTTTCCACAGATAACCTGAAAAGGAAAAAAGGCCTTTTTTCGTTTTCAGGGCGGGCAAAACCCTACAGTTGGTGCAGGGGGGGATGCCAACGCGCTGTCCCTCTGGGCTAACAAGCAACCTAAACCCACGAAAAACCCCACGGGTCCCGAAATGGCCCAGACAGGGGTTTGGGCGGAAAAAAAAAGGACGTTTTAAAGGTCCAAGGGGCCCAGAATGGTTTGAGGGGGGCTCAGGGACACAAACAACATTCATATTTCCAAAACAAAACCAAAAAGGGGAAAAACACAGTTTAGGAAAAGTTTCCCAGTCGATGGGTTTGGGGTGCGCAAAACCACCCTTTTCACCCAGTTTTAAGGGTCTGTTTCACGGGCAAGACTGTTAGCCATCGGGCAAAAAAACCCCCCCCTTCAACGAGAAAAACCCCCGACAAAAAATCAGACAAAACCCCAAAAAAACATTACCAACTACTCCGTTACGAATGGGGGGAAATTTACTGTGGTAGAAAAAGTGGGGGAGTGAATGGCAAAAAAAAAAAACAAAAAGAACCAAATTTTATTTAAAAAGCTTTGAGAAACTCGTTTTTTCCCAACAAACCCACACCCCTTTCCCAAGGGGTAAACACCCCTTAAGCAAAAAGCTATTTTGGAGGCTTTTCAAAGACGAAGACTTTTTGGTTTTTTTGAATGTGAAATCTATGTAAACCCGACCAACTCAAAGGGAAAACTTTTTTGAACTGCAAACCCTTTTTCAAAAACGCCTTTTTTGGTAGGAACACATAGGACAGGTTTAAGCGCGACTTAAAGCGGGAAAAAAACAACCTACAATCCCAAACCCCGTCCCTACTTTTTGGGCGGGAGCTACTTTTTCAAAAAAAAAGTGTTGTGTACCCCTTTATCAAGTGGGACTTGGAAAAATTTGGGTTTTGGTTTTGACCCAAAATTTTCATTTGTCATTGATTTTCACACCCAACCCCTTTTTAAAAGGAAAAAGGTGAACGGGGGTTTTTGAGGCACGCAGACAAGGGGGGGAAAAAGGTTCATCGCAGATATTTGGCTTTAAACTTTTCCAAAAATTTTAGGCAACAGTGAAAATTTGGTTTAAAAAGCTGAAAAAATGCCAAAAAACCGGACCCTTTATTAAAGTCACCGTGGATCAAGCCCCCAATTTTCGTCAATGAAAAGGGGCGGGTTCAAAAAAAGGGCCGAGCTAGGTGCGGGGTTGTAGAAGTGGAAATGAGTAAAAAAAAAAAACAACTGGGGGACTCCCGCCCAGATTTGGTTTTTTCGTCTACCAATATGGGCCCAAATTGGCATGTTCCAAATTTTAAAAAACAATTTTGGACAAATTTTCGACAGAACAGATTTTCAACTTTTGGAGAAAGGAAAAGGAAACGGTTTCCGGCCACAACCCCGGGAAGGGGGATCCCAAGTCCCTAAGACCCCCTTTTTACAGCAAGGGTTTTTGTTGATACAAACGGTTTGGGTTTTCCCAGGGAAGCTTGTTTAACGCACGCTTCACTCTTTCCCAAAAAGGTACAACACCGAGCGCGCGTGGGATGCCAAAAATGCGTCGATTGCTTGGCCCCTGCCCAAATGAAAAAACGGACACCCGGGGTTGTTCAAAGTCCGGGAAAAACGGGAGTTTCGTTGGGGGTTGTTCTAAAAACCAATTTTTGTTTTGGGAAAAACCAAACCAAAATCGCTGGAAAGGGGTTTAGTAAAAAACACAATGCCTTCCCCCAAAGAAACCTACCAAAAGGTTTTTCAAAGCGAAGAGTGGAAAATTTTAAAAAACATTCGGGTTCAGAACGGACGGAAAATGATATTTTCGAAAGCTCAAACCCGCAATTTTCTTCCTTTTTTTTTTTAAAAAAACGATTCTCGCCCTTAGAAAGGGGTCACAACTTTTCCCACCCCGTATAGACTTTTTTTCATTGACCCCCCCCTGGGAGCTTCTTTTATTTGTAATAGCGTTTCCCAAAGTGATTGTTTCTTGAAGATGTTGAAAAAGTCGTTTTCTTTTTTTTTTTTGTATTTAGAGTGTGTGTTTAACCCTTATTTTTTTGGGGAAAAATCCCCCACCCCCCTCCCTGGGGTTTCCTGGGTGGTCCTTCTTTTTGTAAGACTGACTAAAGTTAACATTACTTTTTTTCTTTAAAATTTTTGGGCCCTTTTAAAACTCGAAAGTCAGGGGCGGGGGAAAAATGTTTTTTCGATTTAAAATCACAATGCTCTGATGCAAATGATTGTTTTTTTGTTTTTGACGCAAAAAAAAAAGCCCCTTTCCCGATTTTGATTTACAAAGGGTGGTTTTAAAAAAATATTCAGATTTTTTTTTTTAAAATTGAAAAGACAGACGTTTTTAAATTAAAAGTGCATGCGTTGACATCGCCGTAAGGGTTTTTTTTAAAGAGCACAATCGATCTCAAATGCAAATTTACCAACCAAACTTTTGTCATTTTGCTTCGCCCCCCAAGGGGTTTTTAAAAAGCAATGGGGGAAAATCAGTGATGATTTTAGCTATTATGGGTTTAGGGCCCTACAGTTCAAGTTTAGACCCCTGTTGGTTTTTTGTTTTGTTTTTGTGTTTTTTTACCCTTTGGGGGGCCGGGTGTAAATAAAATAAAAAACAAACCCCAAAAAAAAAAGACAACCTATTAAACCCCCCAAATCTCATTTTAAACAGTTTAAAGAACCGGGCTAAGGAGCATTTATGGGCCCGCCCAGTATTGGGGTTTGTAGGTTTTTAGTTTGGTTTTTTTCAAGGGGAAACTGGGGTTTGTTTTTTTTTAATTTTTTTTTTTTTCCCTTGGGATAGGATTAAAACCCAAAAAAAAAAAAGAAATTTGCTTTTCCCCGTCCCTTTTTTTTTTTTTCAGGTTTTTTATGCAAAGATTTTGGGGCGTGCTTCGTAACGCCCGTAAATTCTATTCATAGGGACCTCACCCTCGATTCCCAAAGCCCCTCAAGGGCCCTTTCCCTTTTTCTTTTTCGCCATAAGGCTTTTTTATTAAAAGTGTCGAGAAATCAGTAAAAGATCAGTGTTTTAAAAGGGGAAATGGGTTTAATTCGGGGCCCTTTAAAAGGGGGCTAACTGCCCCCTTTTTTTTTTTTTTATGTGTTGTCCGCCCTTGGGAGACAGCCAAAAAAAATGTTTTAAAACCCGTCTGTCTTTTTTCTTAAAAGATTTTTTTAAACTGATTGCACCCTTAAAATGCAAACCCCCGTATCGCCTAGGGCTCTTCATAGGAACCTCACATCGAACTTTGAAAGTCCCGTAAAAAACCCCCTTTGGGGCTGTCGTGAAACTCCCCTTTTCCTGCTCCCTTCCTGCTTTCCCCTTTTAAAGGGGGAGAATCCCTCACCCTACTAAGTGTGGGGTTTGGGGTCAACTAGAAACAGGGGGAAAAAGGCTGTAGGCTGGGTCTTTTGGGGGTGCCCGCTGTTTTTGGTAGGGTGAGCTTTTGGGTTTATCTAAAACATAAGGAACGAAACGTAGGAACATTTTCAGTTTTAAAAATAAAAAACATTTGCAACGCAAAGGGGGCGCGCTTTTTAGCAGTGAACTCACTCTGTTTTTTACTTTCGCGCTTCTAGCATTTAAGGGGGGGCGCGCTTTCTGCGGGTGCGCGCCCCCCCTTTTTCCCCGGAAACCCCAAACCCCCACAACCCCGGGGGGAACAGCTTTAGCGCGAAACAGGGTTGTGGTGTTTAAAAACTTGGTTTTTAACTTGCCCTTTTTAAAAACAACAAATTTCGCTCCCACTGTGGTTGAGCAATATTTTAAAAAAAACACTAAGAGCAGGCAATACCAATAGATCTGCCTTCAAGACGATTACGATGGTTCCCTCATGCAGCTAGTGAAGGGTTTTTATATTTATAATATATTTTCTTAATTTATGTTCCTATTTTCTTCATCTTCACCCCCCCCCCCCCCCCCCCCCCCGCCCTTTTTTTTTTTTTTTTTTTATATTTGCCAAGTCATTACTAAGACGGAAGTATTGTTAACCTGCACTTGTTTTCCCCCACTGCTTAATGTTCGTCATTATAATATATATATATATATATATATATATATATATATATATATATATATATATATTATATATATATCAATGATGTTAAAAAGGAAGGTTAAAACTCAAGGTTAAAACTCGACAAATTTGTTTCTAGCGGCGTTGCGCTGTGATCCTGATGACAGCGCAACGCCGCTAGAAACAAATTTGTCGAGTTTTAACCTTGAGTTTTAACCTTCCTTTTTAACATCATTGACAAATGTTGCTCCCCAAGGGGTCGAGCACTTTTAAAATCATTTTAGGCTCTTTGGTTATATTCATATAATATATATATAATATATATATATATATATATATATATATATATATAATATATATATATGAAGAAAAAGAAACACCCGAAGGTGCTGGGAGGACCCAGAGAAGCACTGTCTTCACCTGCCTTTAGAGCAGTCCTGTACCACCCTTGGAGGCCTGCGCTGTGTTGACGATGGGTACAGGCACGCGCAGGATACTCCATTAAGATATCAAGGGACATAACTGCTCCTGAACAGAGGTAAATTAGACTACAGGATGCAGCTCATAACAGCCTTAAAGTACCATCCCCATGGGTGTACCAGCCCGTATTTCATGACCAATTACATTCTCAGTAAGGCCCGCGCCACGCCACAACAAAACGATATCAACAGGTGTTGTTGAATAAAATATGCACATACATATATACACATAAATACAAACATACATACATACGTACATACATACACACATACATATAACAACATACATGCATGCGTGCATACATACAGATCCTACACTTTATAATAAAATAGTCCTCCTATCAGTCATTTTCAAAGAGCACACCTCGTAATAGTACTTGCTAGCCAGGATTTTCACAAACTGTAATCCACCACAAGAGCACACAGTCCATAACACAGTTCATATGAATAAAATGTTACAAACATACACAATCGTGAAGCCATATAACAACACCCAAACCAACACTTTCTCAAGAAGGTCAAAGCTTAAGTTCACAAACAGCAGCGTACCATTCAGGTTGGGGAAAAAAAGAGAGAAAAAAAAAACAGAAAAAAAAGCCAAGCGAAAAAAAAACACCTGCAGACAGGAAGCGGATTAATTCATTTGCACACTCCCCTGCTTCACGCTCATGTTTCCCAGGAACCCATGCCATCACAGCAGAACACACACACACACACACACACACACACACACACACACACACACACACACACACACACACAATATTGTGAGACCCTTGCGTACCTCAACACCCAGTAATTACACCGATTGGGGGCAAAACAATCTCAACATGAATGCTTAGCTGCACACTTCGTTTTTCAACCTTCTACACTGCGGCAACCAAAGACATCACTAGGAAGAGGACATGCAGTCGCTCTTTGGCCTCTTTTACATTAGCCAGGGGTAACTCAAGTGGTTAGACACTAAACGACCATCCAGGAAAACAGTTTACCTGTAGGCTCCATAGCTTAACATTTGATTCCCAAATGACTCAAAAACTCATTTACCCCCCCCCCCCCCTTAGCCAATTCTACCAGTTTCCCTGCCTAGGGGGGCGGAGGCAGGGCCGTGGGGGTGGGGAGAGGGGGGCGGAGGCAGGGCCGTGGGGGTGGGGAGAGGGGGGCGGAGGCAGGGCCGTGGGGGTGGGGAGAGGGGGGCGGAGGCAGGGCCGTGGGGGTGGGGAGAGGGGGGCGGAGGCAGGGCCGTGGGGGTGGGGAGAGGGGGGCGGAGGCAGGGCCGTGGGGGTGGGGAGAGGGGGGCGGAGGCAGGGCCGTGGGGTGGGGAGAGGGGGGCGGAGGCAGGGCCGTGGGGGGGGGAGGGGGGGGGGGGAGGCAGGGCCGTGGGGCTGGGGAGAGGTGGGGGGGGTCATAATGACATGCCGTTCAGACTAAGAGGTCACTACTTACGTCTTCCTCGGAAGATGCTTCCCAGGTCCCAAGTGACTTTGCACCAAGTGGAGGGAAGTACGACTGGATCGCTCCGTGAGTCACTCTCTGTTCAGCAGTCGAACCATCCAAAGCCTTGAGAACACTGCTGGATCGCTCTGCGAGTCACTCTCTGTTCACCAGTCGAACCATCCAAAGCCTTGAGAACACTGCTGGATCGCTCTGCGAGTCACTCTCTGTTCACTAGTCGAACCATCCAAAGCCTTGGGGACAAGGGATTCTCCTTGTGGTCGAGGCACCGAGACCATAATGAACGCCCTTTCGCCCCAGCAGTATTGGATGTTACTGTTCCGTCGTCCCTCTTCCTGTTGGCCACACACCACAAATTCCCCGGGACTCAACTCTGGTAAAAAAAAAAAAGAACTCCGTGCTCACACCGCTCGGTTCCCTCTGCGACAGATGGAGGAGAGCGGTCCCCTGCTGCTTCATGGGCCTCACTCAGTCTCACCAAGTGGTCAACGAGGCACGGACAACATCTGGCCAACCAGCAGAGTGAAGGCTGTCCTGTCCGCATCTGTTGAGCTCATCTAGCAGTCTCACCAAGTGGTCAACGAGGCACGGACAACACCTGGCCAACCAGTAGAGTGAAGGCTGTCCTGTCCGCATCTGTTGAGCTCATCTAGCAGTCTCACCAAGTGGTCAACGAGGCACGGACAACACCTGGCCAACCAGTAGAGTGAAGGCTGTCCTGTCCGCATCTGTTGAGCTCATCTAGCAGTCTCACCAAGTGGTCAACGAGGCACGGACAACACCTGGCCAACCAGCAGAGTGAAGGCTGTCCTGTCCGCATCGGTTGAGCTCATTGCAGCCTGATGCTGACCACAGGCCGGATCAAGAGTGGACAATAAGTGAAGCCCCGCCCCATGCGCGTTCGGTGAATCATCGTCCATGGGCAAAGGATACGCATCAGGAACTGTTTTGTTTCAATAAATCTTAAATAAATGTTAGCGAACTGCCAAGAGAAACGTGGACAAACGAGTCACAAGACAAAGCACGACGCGTTTCGACCTCTTAGGTTTTCTTCAGGCAAGACA